>RXPK01001863.1:0-65378 GCA_004143645.1 Protaetia brevitarsis | reverse complement strand
ACGAAAAGTGAAAGTTACTGAATAAAATAGTCTAAATCAATTTACATTTTGATTATTAATAATTTTTAACACTTTTCATTTCTGCAAATTTACACACCAAAGAAAAAGGGAAAAATTAACTCTCTATTTCTATTGCAAGCTTGTTCACTGTGATTCCTATTCAACATTTCGCACATTTAAATCGATAGTGAAAAAAAAAACATTTTACATTGGTCATTAATTCGTCCAATAAAAAATCTTCACTAAAATGGTAAAAATATAACATCGAAGCACACTTAATTTCGATTACCCTATATAATACCGCTTCCGAACATAATGAAAATATAACATCTAGATCACAAATCTTCGAGCAGCACGACAAATGTAGCACGGCTATGTTTCTTTGTTACAGTCGGACTTGAACGCATAAATCGCCCCGAGCCATCCAGGCGACGGCTGAACGCGCCTTTATTGCGAAAGTATCGCTAATTATGATTGATGTCGCTCGCCGCGTAGCGCCTTCTCGAAAGCGTCACTTGCACGTCGAGCCGACCGGAAATTCAACGCTAATGACGTCGTTAAGACTGCCACGCTTCTCAAATGGCACCCCTGTAATGTGGAACATTATAGTCTGCATCTGCGTATGAACAAGTAAACGCGTATCCATGATTAAGAAGAAAAATAAGTCATAAATAGTAACTGCCCTCCAGAAATAGTTGGGTTTTTTTTCGTCACACACGTGTAGTTCTAGAAAAGAATTGTCGATGCATTGGTAACTGGCTAATAGGCAACCAATTATACTAGTTATTTGACGTTTGACATTGCACTATTAATTATTCCTTACTTAATTTTATTAAGTATTGATTAAGACATACAATAGTATATTAAAAGACAAGTTTCATTTTGACGTTTCAAAGTACGAATTCAGAGTTTAAGTTCCTAACTGAATGAGTGCTTTAATGTCAAATGAAACGTGTCTTTTATGCTATTTTATGCAATTTGTTTTAAAATTTCTCTTTTTGTAAAGCAAAACGAGAAAAATTTGATAATCTAGGGAAATTTGTGGCGGTTGTCACCAGTTGTCACCTTGGTTGGCATAAGATTTAAATTGACAAGTTAATTTAAAATTGACACATTTTGAATTTGTTATATATTATATTACTAAGTAACTATATTATATTATTTAATATGAGTTCTACAACTTTTTCATGCACTCTGCCTGAAATACGGCAAATTCTGAAAAAACCATTAATAATTTACTTCCGGAGAAATCGTACACTATGTATCAAAAGCGATACAAACTAAACAAAGAAACAAAAAGAGAAAAAAAAAAAAAAGAGAAACAAGCAAAATCAAAAATGAAATTTAAAACAAGCTCACAGCTTCACTTCACCTACCCCGAGGTGATAAAATAAAATTAATTTGAAAACTACTAAAAAACGGAAAATTTAAACTCTAAACGCGATTACTTCTAAAACGAATATTATTAAAAAGCCTTACATGTATATTGTGCACAACTATCTAACACTATTTAACAAATGAATTACTAGATGGACGATTTTAAAAAAATTTCAAACAACGAACTACATCTTGAAATGAAAAAGAATTACCGGAAACGGTAACCAAGACAACTAAACAAGACTATACACGCGCTCGTCTATCTGGTAACTCCTGGCCTCTAAGGTAACATTCGCATATATATGAAATTTACATTTTCTGCGTGCGATGAACGCACAGCGCAACGCAAAGGAAAAACTAGCATATAAACTATACAATACTGGTACACGCAAAATGTACAAATAAATGAAATTAACTAAACACAACTGAACAATAAAAATGATACTAACAATTAAATCAAAATTCTTAGCAAAATAAACAAATATAAGAATTGTGGAAACTCTATCATTGTTTTGACAAGGTTGATTTGGAATAAATAAAAATACAGATTTAAATTTCCGAAACCCGGGGTGCCATTCCACAGCAGTATGTTAACCTCAGAGAACTGTCTATGGTCACCAACATTTGACTCCGTTTGGCATATGCCCTGAACCTTAAATTGTATAAACTGATGTCGATGATCAGAAATTGTATTATAATTATTATTACATTTTAGAATATCGCTGATGAAGTAAACAAAAACATTATCAATACATTTTTGAGTGGTTTTTGATATACGTGATGGCTCAATAATTAGTCTACTACATCCATAAGAAGAAAATATATTCAAGACCTCAGAAGCGTCTATCACACAGTTACTATCAAAATTAAAATCAACATTAAAATCCCCGCATATCATCAGGAAACCGCGCCTATCATATAATTGCTCTAGCAAATCTGTTAACAAGGCTTTGAACTTACATACATTTCCTGATGGTGCACGATATACACAAACAAAAACTATGTAAAATCTTGTGTTACAGTATCTTCAGTATTGTACTGCTACTTAACCCGCAAAATCATTAATCATGAAACGTTTACACGCATCAGTAAGGATATAGGAGATGAATAATAGCCCAAATACCAAATTTGACAGGTGAGAAACGTCAGTTCATATAAAACTTTGTCGCAGGTTAATTTGCATGCGAAGAAAAAAAAGCAATACCGTTTCTAAAACACGTCTCTGAAGTATACCAGTCGCCGTGTACACCACCGTATCATGCATCTATTGTCCTAACCTCAAAACAGCGCTACTTTTCACCAGTCATTACAAGCTTAATACCACGCGACAGGCCTACAGGGAAATCTAGGCGATAACAGGCAAAATACGCGAGCGAAAAAGGCAACAAACAAAGGAGAACGCTAAATGAAGCCGACAAATTCGACATTAACCGCGAAAGAGGGAGGTAAAAAATCTTCTTTTTCACCGCCACAGTTATAGCCCAGGGGAATCGTCGCTTCCCAAGCAAGAGACTTCGTATGGATATACCGTCCGTTGCATTTTCACGTTGTCAATCGCGACGTGAATTGATCAAGTTGAAGTGACTAACGCAACGTCGCACATATTCGTCTCGATTGTCATTCGGTTGGGGGAATATGGAGGGACGAAGGGGGGGGGACAAACGGAGTTCTCCAATTTTAAATCATTTCGTTCGCCTGCATTATTCATGTCGCGTAGTCGATTGCGTCTCTCTGCGAAATACCCGTGGAGAAAGCGGGAGGAGACAATATGGCAGAGGAAGGATTACACTTCGGAAAAATAATGTCCCCTATTCCGCGCGCGACCCCTCGGGTATTGTGTGTGTGTCGGTAATTTCCGATTGTAATTGTCCGGTTATTGCGGGCGATATATCAAGCCATCGCCGGTCGCCAAGTTGTTAATGCCGTGTTGGGAGAGACAAATATCGGGAAATAATGGTGTGCTGGAGTGAACAGAGCGTTTTTTTTAATCGAGTTAGGATTATTGAATGCAATGTGGGGCATTTTTCTTTAAAAAACGTATACAGCGTGTTTCTTATGTGATGTAATAAATGTTCAAAGTAGCAGAATCTACCTACTACTGGATGAACAATTTAAAAAAGCTACCAAATTTTTCATGGGGGTCATAAGGGTCTCCTATGAAACTAACTAGTTAAAAGCTTTCCAGCTTTGCCTCGTGCAGCTACAACTGAAAATCAATGTGTTTTAAATAAAAGAAAAATATTTAGTTTAAATTGTTAATCTTGAGTTTTTAATTGATTTTCCCAGCATTTGTACCTACTATAATCGTATTCCGCTTCTCTTGCGACGTGCCCACTTTTAAGTTTTTTTTCGCCCTACGCTGCGCGCGAAAGCATCGTTCTCAGGCACTATAAAGTCGGTTCACGCAGACTGTCACTCCTATTCGCGACCGTAGCCTATAAAAGCCGTCACCTAACGCACACCAAGAAAGAATCCACTTTCCGCTCCCCACCTGCTACGTTAGAGCGTCGGCCGACGATTGATCTTGTGTGGCGTCCACATTACGTTGAAGTGTCGGCTTTTGGTTGCACCGCCCGTAACTCTCGCTTCCCGTTTTGTTGCACTAGAGTGTCGGTCTATGGCTTTCGTTCATTGCTGTTTATTACGTTGGAGTGTCGACCTTCGACTCAACTTCGCGTAATTTCCCTTTTTCCGTCTATTGCGTTAGACCGTTGGCCGGCAGCTGATCCTGTGTGGCTTCCGTTTATTACATTGAAACGTCGGCCTTTGGCTGTAACGGGCTAATTTCCACTTCCGGTTTTCTTGCGCTAAAGTGTCGGCCTACGGCTTTACCGCCCTTAATTTTCACTTCTCGTTTTGTTGCGCTTGAGTGTCGGCCTATAACTGATCTTGTGTGCCTTTCGTTCATCACTGTTTATTACGTTGGAGCATCGGTCTTCGGCTGCACCTCGTCTAATCTTTTTTTTTCGTCTATTATGTTAGAGCGTCGGGCGACAGCTGATCTTGTGTGGCTTCCGTGTTTTACGTTGAAGCGTTGGCCTTTTTTAGCTGTAACGCGCGTAATTTCCACTTCCCGTTTTCTTGCGCTAAAGTGTCGGCCTACGGCTTAACCGCGCTTAATTTTCACTTCTCGTTTTGTTGCGCTTGAGTGTCGGCCTATAACTGATATTGTGTGTCTTTTCGTCATCACTTTATACGTTGGAGCACGCCTTGGCTGCCCTCGTCTAATTGCTTTTTTTCGTTATTATGTTAGAGCGTCGGGCGACAGCTATCTTGTTGGCTTCTGTTTTATTTGAAGCGTTGGCTTTTTTGGCGTAACGCGCGTAATTTCCACTTCCCGTTTCTTGCGCTAAAGTGTCGGCCTATGACTTTACCGCGCATAATTTTCACTTCCGGTTTTGTTGCGCTAGAGTGTCGGCCTATAACTGATCTTGTGTATCTTTCGTTCATTGCTGTCTATTACGTTGGGGTATCGGCCTTCGGCTGCACCTCTTCTAATTTCTCTTTTTTCCGTCTATTATGTTAGAGCGTCGGCCGACAGCTGATCTTGTGTGGCTTCCGTTTATTACATTGAAGCGTCGGCCTTTGACTGTACCGCACGTAATTTCTGTTCGCGTTTTGTTGCGCTAGAGTGTCGGCCTATAACTGACCTTGTGTGTTCATTACTGTTTATTACGTTGGAGCATCAACCTTCGACTGCACCTCGTGTAATTTCTCTTTTTTTTTTCGTTTATTACGTTAGAACATCGGCTAACGGCTGATCTTGTGTAGCTCCCGTTTATTACGTTGAAGCGTCGGCTTTTGGCTGTACCGCGCGTAATTTCCGCTCCCGTTTTGTTGTGCTAGAGTGTCGACATATGGCTGATTTGTGTGATTACCCTTCATTTCCGTTTATTACGTTAGAGCGTCGGCCGACTGCAGATTGTGTGTGGCTTCCGTTTATTGCGTTGAAGAGTCGGCCTTTGACTGTACCGCACGTAATTTCCGCTGCCTATTTTGTTCGCTATTGTATCGACCTATGGCTAGTCTTGTGTGACTTCAGTTTATTACGTTAGAGCGTTGGCTTTCGATGCGCCTCGTTTAATTTCCGTTTTTTTTTCAATCTATTTACGTTAGAGTGTCGGCCAACGGCTGATCTCACGTAATTTCTGTTCCTTTGTCGACATACGCCAATTTGTATCGCGAAATTCACCTTTAATTACCATTTTGCTAATTAAAAGCGCGCACCAACGCAATTTGTTAGATTATTTCCGCCAGTTATCACAACAAGAATTCACTAGTTTAATCATTGTTAGATATTTAAAGCACGATTTTACTAGTTTATACATCGACATCTGTTATAAGCAATCAGAATCATTGACGTCAAACCGTTTATTGTCTTCGCAAGATGAACTTAATGCTGCAAAGTCTTTATTTGTGGATATACTTCGTACGATTTGAAAGAAAGATAATTCAAAAACTTTCGATGAATGCTATCCAGAGCACGTTGTCTGAAGCATATAAAGGATATCAATTAAGCATGTGCTTTTTATTTTATTTATTTATTACGTAGGCAAAATAAATGGCTTTGAGTATTGCAACGTTAATGAAATATTCTGAAATTCGCATTAGAAACCCCAGCGCCTTATATGTATGCATCGGAGCATCCATCTGACAAATGTCACTTGAATGTGAGGCCAAAATCAAATATCACACCAAGAGCCTTAATTCTGAAGTCGATCTCAATTGACTGCCATTAATTTGATAAGATGTAGATATTTGCAAAGCTCGTGAATATGTCACAATACAATACTTTTTGATAATTAGTTTGAGTTATGTTGCAGATTACTTTCATTTATAGCGAAGGCAATCTCAGGAAAAAATCTTGATATCACCAGCGTATCTAAAGATCGGTTAATCGGCCTTTAATAGTAAATCACTTATGAATTACAGAAACAACAGAGCTTTGTTCTTTGGGGGATGCTAGATATCAAAATGAAGTTTTCATGTACATAACCGTTGCATTATTTAGCTCCAAGTACTAACTATTTTGTTTTTCCAAAGTGTCCAAAAACTTGTGATATTCAAGAATTTTTAAAGCTGCAAAATACCGTTCTTTCAACTAGAACGCCCTATATTAACCATGACTGTATATTCTGCCGCATCTTCCACATTATTACGCAAATTATCGCTTCAGTTAATAGCATATCCGATGCTAGAAATACGCCGTCGATCCTGATCCCATATTATACGGTCGACAAACACCAGGCACGCCTATAGAGGTCGCACGTGTCGCACGGCTAGCTTCCGAGCAATGGATAACGAACATCAGGCAATTAGGGCGTAACGTATGTACGGGACTGAGCATCACACGTAAGGATTAATTAGACTACAGCTGGAGGCCTGGAATCCTGCGATATTGCACTGTACGAATTGAAATGCATCAAACTGTGTTTTTCTTTTTGACGTGAAAATTTGAAAGAACTTCTATGGAAAGTTTTATTGATTAAATTTCACGATGAAAATGTGGTTATAGTACGAAGCATTTGCGATGTGTGAAGTCATATTTTGCGTTAGTATATACAATCTGCTATTGCCACTTTTGGTTAGGAGTTGAAAAAAGTTGCTTCTTTTTGAAGTAGCTTTCACTAATACCGAAAAATACCAGTTAATTAGGTCTATATGTTGTTGTGGAACATAGGATAAATTACCAAGCATAGTAGATGTAATTATTATTTTATTACACGCCTGTTTGCAAATATAATATACAGGGTCGCTAAAAAGTATGGATACAATTAAATATTTTCAGAACGGTTTAGCAGAGCTCGTTGAAATTTGGCATACAGTTAGAAGTGTTTAAATTCTATCATCTGAGATTTCTTTCAATTTTCTACCAACATTTATTTTGAAAATACAAAGCCAACTTGATTTTTTTTAAATGGCACGGGTGGTCAAATTTAATATTCTTAAAAATAGCATTTTTTTTCTGAATTCAGTAATGTAACACATGCCCACCTTTATTTTTATTAAAAGGCAAAAAAAAAATTAAATTCAAAAATTTAATTCTGGAAAAATAGTTAGCATTGAAAATGCTGTTATTGACGATGTGTCACTTGCATATTCGCCAAAAATTAAACTTGTGTGCAATAATTTGTTTAACAATGGTACATTTAAGCGAAACTGAGCGTATAGAAATTCTCATGATGGTTGGTTATGGCGACAGAAAAAACGAAGTTGTGCTCAAGTAGTGACTCTTTTTAATGAAATTCATCTAAACCGGGAACCGATCTCCAGGACGACGGTTTCAAAAACCTTACAAAGATTTCATGAAACTGGTAGCGTTAAAGACCGTGCAAGACCTGGGCGACCTCGAATTATTACCAACGAAGAAAATTCTTTGAATGTTATGTTGGATGTGGTAGAAAATCCAAAAACTTCAGCACAACAGTTGGCGTTGAACCACAACATGAGTAGAGGATCCATACAAAAAATAATGAAACGCGAAAAGTATCATCCTTATAAAATTCACTTGCTACAAGAATTAAGTGACGCCGATTTTGACCGCAGAACCGAATTTTGCGAAACTATGATGCACGGAATACATCAGGATGGTAACTTTCTTAATCGAGTCCTCTTCTCTGATGAGTCAACTTTTTGTCTAAATGGATATGTTAACCGCCATAACTGTCGATATTGGTCTGACAGAAATCCGCATTGGATGGAGCAGGTTCATACGCAGCATCGACAGAAAATTAATGTTTGGTGTGGCATTATTGATCGGAATATCGTAGGTCCTTTTTTCATTAACGACAATTTAACGTCTGAAAGATATTTGCAACTTTTACAACAACATATTGTTCCACGGCTTAGGGAAATATTTCCAAACCACGGCAATCGAAATTGTATACCAACAGAAACCATATGGTTTCAACAAGACGGAGCACCGCCGCATTTTGGTCGTCAAGTGCGCGAATATTTGGATGAAACATTTCCCGGTAGATGGATAGGGCGAAGGGGGGCTATTGAATGGCCAGCTAGGTCTCCTGATCTGTCCCACTTGATTTTTTTCCTGTGGGGTCATGTAAAAAATCGAGTGTATGTCAACAGACCATTACAAATCGAAGACCTACAAGAACGTATAAGAAACGAAATTGCCAGTATTTCACCAAATAATTTGATTGATTCTTTGCAAAATTTTACTCAACGTATTCATTATTGGCAAGAGGTAAATAGAAATCATTTCTAACATCTTTTGTAACATAAAAATTATGTAATTTCTTGTTTGAGCTTCTTTTTATTAAAATCTGTTCTGTTTCAGTTAAATATGTTATTTTTACAATTATTATTAACTATTATTATTTATTTTTTGGTCAAACTTCACGCAGCAAAGAAGTAACGATAGATAAAGGCAACATTTCCAAGGCTAACAAAATTTTACTAGTTCGAAATTTTTTTTTTAAGTTTCGATTAAAATAAGATATGGATGTGTTACATCACAGAACGCAGAAAAAAATACTCTTTTCAAAAATATTAAATTTGACCCTTCGTGCCATTTAAAAAAAAATCAAGTTAGCCTTGTATCCCCAGAACGAATGAAGATAGAAATTTGAAGAACATCTTAGACAATAGAATTTAAATACTTTTAGCCATGTACCAAATTTCAACAAGTTTTGTTGAATAGTTTTCATAATATTTAACTGTATCCATACTTTTGAGCGACCCTGTATATTGAATGTTAATCAATTTACACCGTAGTCGTGGTAATTAAATGTATTAATTTATCGTTTTGTAACTGTATGATTTCAACATAGTTTCCTAGGTATCGATACCACTTAAAAAGGGTTGAGACTCATTGTAGCTCGTATTACATAAATGAGTTGGGTCCATCAAGATGGTGGTTGTTGATAAAAAATTTCTGAAGAAAATTGTTTAATTGTTTGTCCAATCAAATCAATTAAATTATATTTCTGTAATATGTATATCCGAAATCAAAACAGATCTTCTTTGTTAATCGATGTACCTACCATCGGACTAAAAATATGTAGGAGTAACGTCAATATTTTTCAACATTAGAAGAAATTTTCTATATTAACATACCTTAGGTACCTTTTCTTTTGTGAAATCGTGTATATCTCTGCTGTTTTGAGTATAATGATATACTTTGGATTCTTTGAATAGGATTTTTTCCCTGGATTTCCTGATACTGGCGTTGCATTTGCAACATCTTTACTTTATCACTGCGAGGAAACTCCATTTCAAAACGCTTTGGGGTGTATGCAAGCTGATGTTCGAGTTATTTTGTCTAATTAATATTTAAATTTCTGTGTAAATAAGCATTTAACATTTCGAAAACTTTGAAGTTATTCTTCATATTTGCAAATGACAGTTGCAACTGAAATTTTAATATGTTAGTAGGTATAATTGGTGAATTCAACTTATTGTAGCGGAAGATTTAAAAGTTATTTTGAGAATTTAAGAATCCAAAATATACCAGAGAGTAGTGATTGGTATTTGATTTAAATATTCAGAATAAGTGTTACTAACCGTGAGTAAGAGTTCTTATACTCTTTATATGATATAATATTGGATAATAAATTGTGCATGTTATTGATATTTATACTGTTTTATTAATAAAAAAGCATTGAATACATTAAATGATTAAAATTAGACTATAATTTTAATATTTAATCAAGTAAAAGTGTATTAATATACTAGTTATTGATTTCGAAAGCATAACGCGTACAGCCGTCTTGGCAACCTACCTACTACTGATAAAAAAATATAAATATTATAACTCATTGGTTAAAAAGAGGGAAGATTACTAATGGACTTGACCACTACAGAGGTCAACTCGAGAATCATCGGGCATATTCATAAGCTCATTGCCTTCTAGCGAAAGAGGATTGTATTTTTACATATCATTAAACATAGGAGGATAGATATCTGTAAAGAGAAGGCAGATTTAAGAATAAAGGTTTTTATTTGTTATAAAAAAAAATATTAGCTGGGCAATAATGGATTGCCACACTGAAATCACAATAATTTATTATATGTGTTTCAATATATACCCTAGCAGCCAGAAATATTACATAGATATTTTTAAAAATATATTTTATAAATATTTTTCGTGAGAGGTTTTTGAATATATTTTTTCTAAATATAGATAAAATATTTATTCCATATTTTAAAATTAATGTAAGCGCTATATTTTTTCTAAAATATTGAGATTTTTTATGCAATCTATTTAATTTGTCAGAAACTTGTTTTTTCACACTCACCATACAAGTTAATAATCAATAATTCTGGCATCTTTTAAGGCATACTGAAGGTTTATCAAATTAATCACTATTTTTTAATTGAAGTGTTCTAAATGAAAAATAAGCGTATTTATATCATTTTATTTGAATAAGCCAATAAAAATGAAAAATACTCATTTTTAAGTCTAGCCTTGGCTGGTGCCAGGTACAACCCTATGGCTTTTTTCATATCTTCGGTAGTGGCGCTCTCATGGCGTTCCCTTGTGGCCTCTAAAACAATGCCAATTGTATTAGATCATACCATGAATAAAACATCGTACAACATTATCAACACCTACTAATACATTTGAGTATTTACAATAATTGGAGTGGTAGCTACATTCTAATACTTACGATACTTATTTTTACTTTATTTCATAATATTTGAAAACATTCTACGTACAAACAATAAAACAACACAACGTATTCTAACCTCTATTTGAGGTTATGACGCTTATCTACCGAGATGAATCTCTTAAGCAAATCAACTAGCAATTTATCTGGTAGATGCAGTACATATATGATGCATAAGATTCCTACATTTATATTATTAAATTTACTTACCTCGTAATCACCACAAAAACTGAAACACACCCCGCAACAATTAATTACACAGTTAACCCTAATCTGCCCTAATCGTATACTATTATAAACTATAACATGTAACGGACAAACGAATGAAAACGTTGATTGATACGCACGTGCGCGTATGTATTCTATGTACCTAATCCATAGACGCATAAAACAATACTAAATCATTATAACACCGGGCACCGTAATGAATAGAGGTGTTGTGTTGACGTTGGCAACTTACAAATATTACAAATAATATAATACAAAACGCAAATATATTAATAGAAAAGTTACAGCGCTCAACTTAGATACTAATTAAATCATATTAGATATATATTATCTAATTTAATCTTTAAACTATCATTTTAAATAGGTACATACCTACTTAATATGTATGCATTATTTTACCCATTATTATATTTTTGTCCTACGCACCAAATGTACAAAAGCAAAAATTCAATCTTTCTTTTATATGAAATAAATATTTACAGAATACAAAGCAAAATATTCTTGCAGAGTTATGAGAAATATATTGAGAAAACATTTGCAATTAAATATTATTAATGCTACATAACATATATATTTTTTAAATGTTTTCCTAATATATTTTCTATAATATATTTTATGCATATAATATTAATATAATATAATAATTTGTGCTGATTACAGTGAGCATTTTATGATTGTTTTGGAAACAAGTTTGCTCACTTATGTTTTATAAGACCGCATACGTTTCCATCAAATATCCTTCGTATCTATTACATTTATGCCAGCTAAACATTTTTTTTCTTGCAGACTATGGCTTTGGTAAGGCTTCTAGTGTAGATACATTTTCTCAACTAACGCACTGTCGTACCACTTCACATAGAATCGTTTTTGTATGAATTGCTGGGTGAGATTGCGGTCTAAAACCATCATTATTTACACAACTGGCCAAAGAGCCACCCCTACTTTCTCAGACGCTACCAGAAGGGTAAAAAGGGGTTCCTTACTGTCTTTCGCACATGCTGTAGGGCGTAGATTTCCCTAGACTGTTTCTCTTATCACGTCAACAGCTGCTACTGTCTGTGGGTACGGGGAAAAACATACCTACATTACAGGGCTGGTAACAATGCATAATGCATGCTGCGGAGTGAGTGTGCGGATTATTTGTATGAAGCGTCTACTGTAGATTCGAGAAATAGTGTGTATAGGAACAAAAGATGTTGATAGGTGAATATGGATTTTCCGTGGTTATACTACACACAGGTATAGTGTAAATGTTGGGACTCTTTCGTTTTCCATATACAGGGTGAATTCTCAATATATGCGACAAACTTTAAGAGCTGATTCCTCAGGTTATTTTGACCATAAAATTTCATATGAGTATATGTCCAAAACGGTTTGGTTTTAAAGTTATTAAATGTTTAATAATAAATTATGAACTATGACTAACACGATATAATATCACAGTTAGTTCTTCAAAAACTATTGTGTTGAGAGGGAATTGTTTCTTTGTCATTTCAATATTTGTCAATAGTTGTCAGAGTATTCATTCAGTTTATTGCCAATTTCTGTTTTCTAAAATGAATTACACGAATGCTGAGATGTGTGATATGCATTTCGTTTACGGTCTTGCCAATGGAAATTCGCGTGCTGCTAGACGTCTTTATGAAGAACGATGCCCGAACCGTATCATCCCGCATCATTCAATATTTGCCCGTCTTCACCAACGTCTTAGTGAAACGGGAAATTTTTAAAAAAACAGACGACTGATAACGGGCACCCATCTACAGTGAGAACTCCACAAGTTGAAGAAATGGTGCTAAATGAAATTGAGGAACATCCTACTACAAGCATCAGAAAAAATTGCTTTAAACATTAGTCAGGTCACCGTTTGGAGAATATTGAAAGCTCAACTGTTGTATCCATAATCACATTCAACGGGCTGCAGGTACTTTTTGCCGGCCAGATTTTCCCGCAAAGAGTGGCTTTTTTGTCAATGGATGCAACACAAAAATCGCACAAAATCCTGACTATTTGGCTGAAATATTCTTTACGACGATGCTACTTTCTCTAGAAACCGCGATTATTAATTTCATAATAATCACATATTGGGTCGAAGAGAAATCCGCACGAACTAGTTGAATGCCCGTCATCAGCATCAATTCTCTGCCAAATGTGTGGGGCCGGAATTGTTGGAGATCACTTGATAGGTCACATTTTTTACCGATGCGGTTAAATGGGAGGTACTACAGCAATTTTCTTGAAGAGGAGCTACCACTACTGCTGAAGAAGTTCCTTTTGCAATTAAGATTACAAATGTATCTTATGCATGACGGTGCTCCAGCGCATTTTAGTTTAGTTGCTCGCAGTTTTTGGACAATACGTATCCAGATCGGTGGATAGGACTGGGAGGTCCACAGCCGTGGCCTCCTCGGTCTCCAGACTTAAATTCTTGGATTTTTTCTCTCTGGGTCCACCTCTAAATCATTAGTTTATACGGACTCCCCATTGAAAATGTCGTTGAACTGAGAAATCGTATTATCGCAGCTTTTCAAACAATTCGAAATAATTTCTTCAGTTTCAATGTGTTCCTCTCAACGGTGACGCTAACCCTGACACTATCAACTACTACCTAAGGCAGGCAGCCGACAACTGCCTGAATGACCGTTTTTCATTCAAACCAGTGACTGAAGATCAGATATTTAATATAATACGTCGGATCTCATCTAAGTCTGTCGGCTGTGACGAGATTGGTATAGATCATATCAAACTGTGCTGTCCCCATCTTCTCCCATTTGGGCCCACGTATTTTACTGTTGTATATCATCTGGCTTTCTTTCCAGCTGTTTGAAGAAGTCGGTTTATTATCCCTTGCCAAAAAATAAGGAGAACCAGAAGCATACGCTGACTTACGTCTATTAGTATTTTTTGCGTAATGTCCAAGATTTTTGAGAAATTATTGGAAATTCAAATCAGAGATTTTATTAATAATTTTAATTATTCTTCCTTCTTGTCAATTCTGGGTTTAGATCTAATTATATGTGTCTACTGCGTTGTCTTGTGTTGTGATGATATATGCGCAGCCTGCTGACTCTTGGTAAATTACAACACTGATTTTATTTAGATTTTTCACGGTGCTTTCGACACTGTTAATCATCACCTCCTTGTTACTATTTTGAGATCACTAGGTTTCGAGTTAATGATGCCTACTAGCATAATCAAGAATTATCTGTCGTCCGATGTCAGAAAGTATTTAAATAAAAAATTTCAAACACATTGCCTGTGCGTAGTGCGTTTCCTCAGGAATCTTTCTGGGACTCTTTTATTTACTCTTTATACATCCCAATCCACAATCTCTTAAGCACTCCCTTACCCTGTACGCAGATGTACTCAAAAATTATTCTTTTCACCGCGAAGACTTAATTGCTGCCAATAACGTTATAAACTGACCTGCTAACATGCTAGAAGTCTACCCAACATTTTTACACACAATACTAGAAAACTGCGTCATTGTGTTTGAAAAAAGCTGATATTGATTTTGCAATACAAACTTGCAGCTTGAAAAATAATGCCCCACGAAGTGTAGCAAAACCGGTGAGAAAATCTGGGGCTGTATGTGGATTCTAACTCCGATTAAAGAAACGATAGGACAATGTATTAGAAAAGCTTTTCGAATGTGAAAAACTTTACAACCCATAAAATATTGTCGCGGTACAAAAGCCTTTAATGTACGCATGGTACTTTCCATTAATAACATGTGTTGTCTATGCCCTTGCTTGGACGTCTTAAGGCAAACAGAATACAAAATTACAGAACAGCTGTTTAGTATATGCGGAATTAAAAAATATGCCAATTTCTCATAAATATCATGTTGGGATGGCTTAATAGAAAGAACGGCGTGGTTTCATATGTATGCTCTTTTACAAATGTTAACTTAAAACCCCCGTATCTTTATCTAAAATAAGGTTCCGCAGTGATGTGCATAAATCAATATTCGGTTTCCGCATCTATACGCCGCCAGCCCACGACCACTTCTTCGAAGATCGTTAGTTTAACATGGCGCTTATACAAGGACTACCTACATCACTGAAGGGATTAAATTTTTCCTCCTTCCGGTCAGGTAAAGTCGTTTCTGGCACAAAGGACTAGAGTACTCCCGCGGCTGAGAGCACGATTTAATCTTAATTTTATTACTTTTTCAAAATTTATATTAAACTTGTATGTAGTATGTATCTCAGTTTACACGATAAATGTTTCTTTTATATTTTTGGGCGGCCGGATGAAAACAAATTTCTGAATTCGCCATTTGTTGCCCCACTTTGAAGATTTTTTTCTTGTATTTATTTAATTGTACAAGTGGGCAAAATAAAGAAATGATTTATAATATTTTATTAATTATTGAAATACCCTGGAATTTACAACGGACCGCCAATCAAATACGACAGAGGAGAAGCTTGTATTGCAGTTGGGGGCGGGCATTTTCAACAGTTAGTATAGGTTAATTTTGTTTTACTAATTATTTGGTTAATTTGTAATAAAAGCATTAATTATGTTAACTTACTATTGAACATTGTATAACTTTAGAACTAAGCGATTTTGGACAGATGTTCTTATGAACTTTTATGATCAAAATAACCCCTGGAATCAGCGCTTAAAGTTTGTCGCATATATTGAGAATCACCCTGTATGTACATAAAAGTAAAACTACGCTTAAATAATATCAAATGATTGAACCATGACAGTATATTTTTGTAAATAGTATCATATTCTGCAATCTGCAGTTTTAAAATTTAATAATCGTTTTATTGTTAAAGATATAATAATAATAATCGCCTGAAATTCAGTTCCGAGTCAACATCAACAGCGGTAGCAGTCCTGAAGATATCCATTACAATTGATGACGAAACGTGGACTAGAAGCAGTTCAACGACCCGGAAACCAGGAAGTGTGTGCAAATTGTAAATATTATAAATAAATAAATTAAATTCTCTGCACACATACCTAACTGCTAACAAACAAATTAATGTAACATATAACATTCTACATTAAACATCATCAATAAAAGACAGCAAAACATAGCGAATAGGTAATTCAAATTAAATGTACACACCGATTTATATTCAACAATGATCCCTGCATCGTATGCATTATAAATTACCCTTTTGTTGGGGAATTTGTATGGTACGAGCTGTGAACTCGTGAACAGAAGGTATCCTGTGTGTGTGCATGTACCTAACAGCGTGTGTCATGTGTTACTTGCCTGTCAGGCGCACGAGAATGACAAACATTCCAATCTGTTGCTCGAAGCATTATCGTATAATACTCGCATCAGTCGGTCGGATGTTAAGTAAATTGGGAACAGTAATGTTAGTAGAGCTTGATTATACGTGGCTGAATTCCGTAGAGACGCAAGATGGTATAGTAGAAAGAAGCAATTTTTATTTGCAATAAGATATAAAATAACAAAGCACATATGTGGTTTCAACTGGTAGGGGATATATGAATTTATTCAACTTTATATAGAATAATTTATAAAATATTATCATCAGAGTGTGAATCAAATTTTCCTCTATTATAATAGGAATAAATATTAAACGTCAAATATACTCACATCAGTGACATTAGTGGTGTTACACGTAGAAGGATCCTCAAAGTTATAAATCAAGAGCGACATGATTTCGTGGCTGAGGCACCAAGCATACACCTAATAACTTTCTTTTGAGAAATAAAAAAAATCCCTGCACACGGTGCCGAGTGCCCCAGAAAACTATTGCGTACCTCAGACGTGACTCCACATAAGAGAAATAGAACAGAGAGAGGACATGACGTCAATACCAACAATGCTTCTCAAGTTCCTGACAGCAAAGCACGCAGAGCTTAATTTACATTCAAAATCAGCGCAATGCTTATCAAACCTCAGGCTAGGATCTACTGACAAACCAAGAAATCCAACAAGCTCACTTTCTGGAATGGATCTGTTATCATATCTAATGCAAGGGCTACTAATTACATTTGCAGAAGCTCAGAAGTGCAGTAAACCAGTCTTCGATACATTCAATCTAAGCCCGTTTCACTTAGACCATTCATTCATCATTCATACAACGTTACTTGTCCGCACAGACACCACATCCAATGTAGAATCCGCAATAATACAGCTGACATTATCAGCATGCTGAGTAATCAGATATGAAGGCAGAGACACATGCAGATCGTTAACGTAAATTACGATTAAGGTCGGACCAAGAATGGACCCTTGAGGTACGCCCCATTTATCTTCTACTATTGAGGAGCAAAATTCTGTGATCTCACCATCTAGAAATCCCCTCATTGAAACAGTGAGATAAGATACAAATAGATCGTAAGCAGGAACACCA
Organism: Protaetia brevitarsis; assembly: GCA_004143645.1. Classification (NCBI taxonomy): domain Eukaryota; kingdom Metazoa; phylum Arthropoda; class Insecta; order Coleoptera; family Scarabaeidae; genus Protaetia; species Protaetia brevitarsis. The sequence continues at coordinate 47,794 of RXPK01001863.1, read as the reverse complement.
CGTACTCCATGCACTCACAACTTCCGCAACAGCATGTTGTAATCTACCGTGTCAAATGTCTTCGTGAGGTCGACAAAACAGCCAAGTACAGCATTACCCTTATCGATTTCTTTATATACATAATGCAATGTATGATGTATGGCATCGGTCGTTGATCTACCTGATACAAACCCAAATTGAGCTTTGGAAAAAGTGTCCATTTCCTCGAAGTAAGTAACCAATCGAATGTTTATAATTTTTTCAAAAAACTTTTGTAATGGCCGTAGGAATAGCAATAGATCTGTAATTGCAAGCATCAGACTTGCCACCTTTTTTGTGAATTGGTATTACCTTTTGAGATTTTTAATTTATTTGGAAATATTCCACTTAGAAGACTTAGAAGTGGTTGACTACATGAGTCAATGGCTCTGCTGTGTACGATGCCACATGCTTCAAAATAAAGCACGGAGCATCATCAATGCCGGCCGAATGCTTGTGAGAAATCTCCAGCAGAATTCGTCCAATTTCACATGCATCAATGGGAGTCATAAGTAAACTGCTATTCCCAGATTGAACATTGTGTAATGCATCAAGTTTTGGTGATATTTTGTCGAAATTATAAAAGGACTTCACAAATACTTCGCAAACGGCTTTCGGACTAGTTACAACTTGGTCTGCTGCATTACGCAGAGTACACTGTAAAAAATTATAGTAATTTTGCCTTGGTAAATCAGAAATATTACATGTAATAACGTTGTGAATTTACCACAATAAATCATGTAAATTTTGTTTTACATGTTTTTTCTAGGATATTTAACATGGGAAAAGAAATTTCGGTAAAATTTATAGTTTTTTTCATGTAAGTTTAAAATGTAATAAAAATTCAAAAGGAAAGTACAGGAAAAAACATGTACAATTTGTGATTTAACCTCTCAAAATTTACTTAAAAAGTGTAAAATTGACATTTTTTGGGGGTATTTAGTGCACTTTAAAAGTAATTTTACTAGCGAACTAATAATTTTGCTGTAAAAATATGAGGATCTTTTATATTTATTTGTTTTTACTTGAATTTTCGGGTGAAACTATAGATATCATGGAAAATACGAAATTCATACGCCGCAATGTGATTGGTTATTGGATTATTTATCTGTGCGCATAGGTAATTCTATTCGTTTGTCGAACTTATTATTGGCTCAATGATATCATGTACCTCACAAACAATCGTAGGTTTCGCGTAAGCGTGTTCATTCTTGATCCCTGGTTGAGCGATTCAGTATGACCTATTAGGTGCTATAAAAGAATTAGGCAAGTTGCTTGCTCTCTTTAGAAAAATACATTATGAAAATCACTTCAGTGTTCGGTAAATATAGAGTTCATATAAATATTACATACGAATTTTACAGTACAAATCTTTGAAAAACACATCAGCATGTGAAATTACTAGATGGTAGAAATTTTACCTTATGAAGCAAATTTACCTGTAAAATTGTAGGCAACTTTGTTACCAACGATTTTACATGTAATTTTACTGCCACTTTTTTTACAGTGTAATACGTTCTATTTGTTTATTTGTCGATTTTGTTATTTTGTAATTAATATAATAAAATAAATAATTAATAATATAACTTTAATTGCCCAACAGGTTAAACCTAAATACAGGACAGTTTTTGTTAATATATTCCATGAAGTTTACTCTTATTATTTGAATGTAGAATTTTATTTCCATAAAAAGTTTTTTTTTGTATTATTTACTAAGAATCTGTAGGATTCTTTCTTTTTATTATATTTTGCGATAAGACAGACCAAAATCTGGATAGGCAACAATTCTGCCCCTGTCAAAGTCAACACGGTAATAATTTTGACGTCCTGGAACTCTAGGCCCTTTGCTACACTTAACACTCGCAGACGAACGCGCAATAACTAAACATTTATGTACTAGTCAGCTCTCATAAATTGGTTTCTTCACAAAATATTAAGAGATGCTTTCCAAATGTCTGAAATCTCACTTATTTGGTCTCAATTAAAATACCTTTCCAATTGAGTTTGCTCAGATCAATTTAAGCGAGGCTGTCAGATTTAAAGTGACAGTTTATCACTTGAGTCAGCAAAAAGAGCAAAAGCTCACTACGTCATAACTGAGTAAGATTATATGAGATCTCAGACATCTGGAAAGCAGCAAAAGATAAAGAGTTCACATTCTTACTATAGCTTGCTTTGAATATAGTCATTCTGATGTCGAAAAATGAAGTTAAACAAATTATTGCTTCAAATAATTTACCATGTTTAAAACCCCAAACCATAATCAACATATTATAATTTGAAATGCACACTACCTACAAATAGTCAAATCTATTTAATCTATTGAGTAATTAACAAACGCAAATTAGAATTTGATTAATAATGAATATCGACTAGTCTATCTGCCCACATGCCGTCCACATATCAATTATTACAGTGGAATGACAATAGCTTTATTACTATATCCTTCCTGAATCATACCATCGGTGATATGGAAACTTAATCACTATCACAATACCTGGTCAAAATACATATCTCTGTTATTGTATTATATTATATGTATGTGGCTATCCGGTATAACAGAATAGTACATAAAATCAAATTGCCATAATGGTTAAATTTCTAACATACAGTTTACGCAGAATTAAACAATTTGGTAAATTAATTATGACATAAATTCTAATCCGACATAATAATGATTATAATAGCAAATATTAACAGCAATGGCAAACATCAAAGGAAAGGAAAGGAATGATATTATGTAAACTATTTTAGACAAACTAATAAGGTATTGATATTACACAATGCAATTAAATTCATTTCGTTAGTTAAACCCGAAAAATTGGTAGAAGCTAATACAGATTATGAATAGTATCGTAGATTTGACACGGCCAGGAGTACTTGTTTCCTAGATACAGATATGCATATACATGCAAGAAGAAATACATTTAACCTCTGACATGCTTAATATGCTTACCATTACTTTCATCTGATACTTACTAACGTTCAACCAAAGCTTGTATTTTAAATAAGATTAGTATCTACATACATGTCCCATATAAGTATGACATATATGTATGAATGAAGGGTGATATTGCACTACGACCTAAGAGATCTATTGTGTCTTTTATTCTTGCTGTTTTACAGCTGATGGTCTTCCAATCCCTATTCCTTTCAGAAAGTGTAGGACATGAGAAGGCCCCAGCGTAGTAAGTCTCCTCTGTCGATTCACATGCTCCCAGTACACGCCTCGCGCACATTCGATGAGGAGTGAATAGGTGTTCATCCTGTCTCCACAAAATCTACATTCAGATTCTTTAGCTAAGCCAAGTCTACTCAGATGAATTTTCAGTTTGCAATGGCCTGAAAGCATTCCTGTTAATGTGCGAATATTGTTCTTATTCAATTTGATGCATTCTGTTAACCTCTTCGGTTACAAGAGAATTTTAATTGCCGCATTCCTTGAGATTTCCCAATAATTCTCGCTGCTCTATTTCGTTTTTACTACTGCTACTTATCCCGCAAAAGGGTTCAGACCCTAAGAATGGTATTCCAGATCCCTTTCTTTCCACCTGTGACACGAAACCAGCACGAGGGTTACTTTATTCCTTTTGCCTAGCTCGTTTAATTTCCCTAAGCATTCCCACAACCATTCTGGAACTGATTTCATGTGAGCTCAGCGCCTTGATAGCTGATTGAGTATCAGACATAATGATAATCTCCTACTTTCGGTAATTCCTATCAATATTGAACTGAAGGTACCTTTCAATAGCGTGCATTTCCGGTCAAAGGATACTCGGGTATTCCCCTAAGCTTTTGAAGTACTTGGTTCTAGGCCCATATATTCCTATTCCAGTTTCCTCTGCCCTTTTGAAGCCATTTGATGGCATTTCTATTCAATTTTAAGAGGTTGCTTTGGTCCTACTCGCTCCTGTTGCTACACTTCATAGTGAATTCTTTTCTAGAGCTGATTTCTTTTGACAGGTCATCCTTGGGCATGTACTAAGTTTGAGCACCCGCTAGAGATTGAGGTCTATGCCTAATCATTCTGAGTGTGGTTCCTTTTGCCACGACATCAGTATAACATGTAGCATTTAAACATCTGCTAAGGATCATTTAAATTAAAAAGGTCAAACCGACGAATAGATAACACAGAAAGAGACATTTGACATTTTTAGCAAGTTTACCATGCAGAGAGGACGCCACTGCAGTCATTGTTCTGACGTTGATTTTGACAGTCATCAAGCTTAACTGAGATTAAAGTAAACATCATTGCTGGAGTAATTCCAATACGCTTTTAATTCAATTTATTGTTATTATATTAGTACTTTAGTATAGAATTATTCCAGAAATTCTTACCATTTTAATGTGCCTTCTAAAGTTTAGATACGTTATAAAATATATTGTTGTTAAATATAATTTTACATTTAATTTTATTTTGGATTACGTTCGAATTGGGGTGGCCCACGGACTTGTCCTGCCGCGATCTTTTAAGTTCTATCGTGATTCCCTATTTCCTAGAAAGCGCTCTCTAATTTTGGCCTCTTAGTTCGGCCTATCATCTTTGACAGTGGTTCCTTTGTGTAGCTTTTTAGCTGTGGTGTTCTCCACGCCTATTACTATTTCGTTCGGTTTAAGCTCAAAATGCTAGTTGTCATCACATCATGTAATCAAGTTGCTCACTACCCAGCTTAGGGTGTCTAAGACATGCTCAAGGATACTAAAAACAATACAATTCGCGTTGTCAGCAAACACTGCCCAAGCACACGTTCTTAAAATCATTAACGTATAATAGAGAAGTATTGGCCCAAGTAAAGAATCTTGTAGAACGCCGCTCGTAATATCCTAGACATCTCTTATGTGTGTTGTGTCTCTCTCCCCAACGAACATACCAATGACTTCGTCTATCGCCTCATTCTCCTTCACGCTCGAGTCGTCGAGAAACCAAACAAATATACCCTTGTGTTCATACGGGTTGCTAGTTCTTCTTTTAGTGTTGACACTTTTATTTAACTCGATCCATCTTCCTATTTCTAGTGACGAATTGCAGCAACCTCAGCCTGGAACACCATTATGTACCCATCGAAGCTTACCAAAAGAACGTTTTAGGGCTTTTTTCATATTTTCCAGCTTCTACGTTATGATCTCTTCTAGAGCCGTCTGTATATTACTTCGAGTTCGCTTAAATGAAGTGCTTTTCTCCCAGTCCTTCAATCTGATATTATATTCTTATACTGTCTTTCTAGGTTGAATGTCTGAACCACGGCATCACTTGGTACGTCCCATTACGCACCTTTGTTCACCATACTATTGCTCCATACATTATCATGGGCCTAATTACCCTTGTGTATAACCGCAGTGTCATCTGGGGGCTATTTTTTCCAATCTTTTCCACACAGCCTCTTGCACCTCCCCAAGGTGATTTAGCTTTGTTGTTTGCATTCCCTGTGGGTTCCATGTAAATTCTTTGACCAAACCATATCCCAAGGTATTTCACCTCTTTGACATATGGAATCTTTTCACTTCCTATCACTCGTGGTTGTAAGGCTTCTAGCAATTTTTTTCTGGTGAAGGCGACAATATATGCTTTCTGAGCATTGCCTAAAAATCGCTTTATTTCACATCATTTGTTAACCGTACTGAAAGCGATTTGCACGCGTTCCGCCACAACCTTTGGAAGCTACCCTTTTACGACTATTGTAAGGTCGTTAACATACCCCAGACAGTGAAAGCCTCTTCCACTAAGAAAGGCCACAGCGGGGTAGATAATACTGCACTGAATAAGCATTTTATCTTAGCACAATTACCTTTGGAATGTATTTACGGAATAGAAGGATGTTGAATTAGTTTGGGGAATAATTTAAATAAACATTCTTTTCCTAATCCAGAAAAAGACAACATTATTTAGAAAATGTTGAACTGTGGCTATCAGCCTTAAGGTTTCTCTATGGCCACTATTAGAAACCTGTCCTCGCCAGAGCATCAAAGTAATACAGTACATAAACGAAAATTTCGTTTCCCTCCTACAAAAATCTACAAATTGCAGCATCTGCTAACCTATGTTATACATTCACATATACTATTTACGAGTAGTTGCATAGAATCAAATATATTTTCATTTTTGTATCCATCCAGCATCCAGCTAGGTGTGACTTTCCATTTCTTCCCAACACTGCCACTACTTCGCAAACTGCATTACCCCACTAATCCACAGTTGACAAGTAATTACATACGTTAACTATATATACATGCAAGTCCGGGAACTCGCTGGCAAGTTAGCACTCGCGAACTTCAGCTTATTATGCAGATGCGCTCGTCTTTAATAGTTTAAAATGTTTATGCGGAATACCAGAAGCGAGATATGGAAATTAGCGTCGCGCGGAAAAGAGACGAGAGGACGGTCGATTGCTCGCTCGATGGTCCCTGTTGAACGTTGAGCGTCTCGCGAATGCGTCTTGGGACGTTTTGGAATCTCGGGATATTTGTACACCGTCTTACGAGATTATAGGCGAATACTGTAATGGATTTAAGTCGCTAAAGCTGAAATTACATGCAATGTTCGTGCGGTGCAGTGCAAGTGGGTAATGATGATGATGATGATAATGCTGAAGTTTGAGGAATTTGAGAAACACTATGAAGCTCTTATGAAGTGGCATTCAAAGTATTTCGGGTGCAGAAATCGACCAACGTTTCAGAGGTTTGTTCAAACATCATCGTTTTGTCTTTCGGAATTAGTTTCAGATGAGTTCCCAAGACCAATGTATTTACTTCTGTCTAAACACGTAATCCTGCAAAAGGAGGGCTTGCGACTATAATTAGGACCTGAAACACTTTTGTGGGATAAGTAATAGTAAAATACTGGAAATGTTAAAAAGTAAAGCATCCCCAGTGACCAACTATATTTATTTCATATTTTATAAATATTTGAAAAATATTAAATCTTTCTTGAATATTAGTTATATTAATATAATATGCATAAAATATATTATAGAAAATATATTAGGGAAACATTTAAAAAATATATATGTTATGTAGCATTAATAATATTTTATTGCAAATGATTTCTCAATATATTTTTCATAACTCTGCAAGAATATTTTGCTTTGTATTTCTGTAAATATTTATTTCATATAAAAAAAAAAGATTGAATTTTTGGTTTTGTACATTTGGTGCGTAGGACAAATAATATAAAACGGGTAAAATATGCATATATACATATTAAGTAGCTATGTACCAATTTAAAATGATAGTTTAAAGATTAAATTAGATAATATATATCTAATATAATTTAATTAGTATCTAAGTTGAGGGCTGTAACTTTTCTATTAATATATCTGCGTTTTGTATTATATTATTTGTAATATTTGTAAGTTGCGAACGTCAACACAACACCTCTATTCATTACGGTGCCGGTGTTATATGATTTAGTATTGTTTATGCGTCTATGGATTAGGTACATAGAATGCATACGCGCACGTGTGTATCATAAACGTTTTCATTCGTTTGTCCGTTACATGTTATAGTTTATAATAGTATACGATTAGGGCAGATTAGGGTTAACTGTGTAATTAATTGTTGCGGGGTGTGTTTTAGTTTTGTGGTGGACTACGAGGTAAGCAAAACTTTAAAACATGTCATGGCATTTATATGATAATTGGAATGCTCAATATCGCATGTACAGAAACTCGTTTAATAATATAATTGTAGAAATTTTATGCATCATATATGTACTGCATCTACCAGATAAATTGCTAGTTGATTTGCTTAAGAGATTCATCTCGGTAGATAAGCGTCATAACCTCAAATAGAAGTTAGAATACGTTGTGTTGTTTTATTGTTTGTACGTAGAATGTTTTCAAATATTATGAAATAAAGTAAAAATAAGTATCGTAAGTATTGAGAATGTAGCTACCACTCCAATTATTGTAAATGCTCAGAATGTATTTGTATGGGTTGATAATGTTGTTGTACGATGTTTTGTTCATGGTATTGATTTAATAAAATGGCATTGTTTTAGGAGGGCCACAAGGAAACGCCATGAGAGCGCCACTACCGAGATATGAAAAAAGCCAAGTCAGGTTGTACCTGGCACCATCCAAGGCTAGACTAAAAATGAGTATTTTTTTCACTATTTATTGGTTATTCAAATAAAATGATAATAAATACGTTTGTTTTTTATATTAGAAACACTTTCAATTAAAAAATAGTGATTAATTTGATAAACCTTCAGTATGCCTTAAAAGATGCCAGAATTATCGATTATTAACTTGTATGGTGAGTGCGAAAAAACAAGTTCTTGCCTTTTAGACAACTCTATGTATGTTTCAACTTTTCGTTATCGACGTTATATATTCTAAATAACCAAGAACAATTTTAGTTCATTTTGACAAATTAAATAGATTGCATAAAAAATCTCAATATTCATATAAATAATATTTTACAAATATTTTAGAACAAATATTGCGCTTACATTAATTTTAAAATATGAAAATAAATATTTAATTGAATATTTTTATCTATATTTAGAAAAAAATATGAAAAATATATTCAATCTCACGAAAAATATTTATGAAATATATTTTTTAAAATATCTATGTAATATTTCTGGCTGTTGGGGATAGCAGAGGAAATCTTCAGGAAATGCGGCAACTGCTTTTATATTCCAAGGCAGTTTATTATATCGCTTGCATCCTATGTAAATTAAATTCCTTTGAAAAACTGTAGTTCTATGTCTTGGTAGTAACACATAATTAAATATTCTGGTATTGTAATTATGCGACATACTGTCGGTGAACTCCTCACGATGCTTGTGAACAAAACACAAAACTTCATAGATATAAACATCGTAAAAAGTTAAGATTTTGTATCGAATATATCGAATTGGCCGCCAATATTGTTCCAATTCCTATGGATTCACTGTAACTTTACACGGTAAAAATCCGCGATGTGTGTAAAGCAGACGACATACAATAATAATAGTACATTTTTTCCGCACGATAAAATCGTACGGGTTTTTCCCGTACGACAAAACTCGTACGGTTTTCTCCTGTACGATAAAAAACGCACGGTTTTTTTTTTCAGACGATAAAAAAATCGTACGGTTTTTTTTCCCGTACGATAAACGTAAACGGTTTTTCTCTTACAATGAAAAAATTGAACGGAGTTTTCCCGGGCGATAAAAATCGCACATCTTTACGACTTTAGAAGGGTACGACGCTAATGTTGACAGTTGCGTGATATTGGGTTTGCTGCTGAGAGGCACGCACACAGGACTGTTAGAGTGATGGTTTGGAGGCTATTGCCTATGATAACCGATCACCACTTCTCTTTATTTGAGGCAGTATGACAGCTCCGAATGTTATGTTGATGATGCCCTACAAAACCACTTTACTACCTTATCTAAATCCACGCGTCCTTTTCCAACAAGACAATACTCGTCTCCATATTTTTCGTCGTATAATATGGAGTTTCTCCAAGATGGATGTTTTGCTATTGCTGATTTGAAAGAAGAAACTTACACGCGAACCTCCCGTATATCCTGAAGATATCACAACTCATATTTGTGCTGTTGTAGCATCAATAGACAAAGATATAATACAGAGAGTTCGTGTTTCGATCATAAATAGTGCCAATACATTTGCGAAGATAGATGTGGAAAATAAATTGCTTTCAAACTCCCAACGCCTTCAAGGCCCTTCAATGTTTCGTTTTTTGTGGATGTACACCTTGGATACTGCAAATATTATTATCTAAGATATGTAAATTAACAATTCCACAATAATGTTACTTTTCTTTTGGCTTGAATCCTTGAAATTTAGTTTTTTCTACATTTTTCTTCCAGACAACGTTTAGGAAACGACAATGTACAATCGACTTAATCTTTGACGTAAGCACCGGCAAAGAATACATTCATTACACGCGTCCTTGCACAACTTACTGCGTTTCCCATTCCACTTCCACCATTTGGAAATGTCCCGGAGTTTTCGCTCCGTTGGAGCGACCAATGACCGTTTAGACGACCGCGAAACACACCCACGGCCTGAAGGATCTAATAGCGCCGCTATTTTTGCGGCGTCCCATAAAACAATTTACCAAGGACTGAAATAAAAGTCCCGGTAATGCCGTCTAGCGCACCTAGAGTCGGCAAATTCGCTATGAGTTATGGGTAGAGTTGAGTCGCCCGCCGGTCTCTCAGCGTGGCTGGGTCACACGTAAAAGTGGTAGTTCATGGGAAAAGGCGGAAGAATTCCCAATCCCACGAGTAGTTAGAAACGTCACAGTAATGGTTATTGTATCGAGAGAATGATTTAGTATTGCGGTGGATTGTATTGAGTACGAAAGAAAATTCTTCTAAGGAAAGCTGTTTGTTATGAGAGAATATAGATGCTGCGCATCTTCGTCAGCGAAGATGGTGGAGCATTATATTCCAGGAGTCGTATTAAATGTATTGGCCATTAATGTGCAGTACGTTTTAAGTAGTTTTCTTTTGTTTTTACTTTTGGAACACCCTGTATAGGCGAAATTATGTTTAGGTTATACAGCATTGAGTTCTGTACAACTTTTGTAGAAAAGTTTTTTTTCCTAAAAGCAAAAATAGAGCTATAATGAAAAACCCAGTCTTCCTGAACACCCCATATATTTAAAAATATTTTTAGGTTATGCGGCATTGCATTTTAGAAAAGCTTTGTAGATTTTTTTTTTCCTAAAGTCAAAAATGGAGCTGTAATCAATGACCCAGTCTTTGGATGGAATCAGATACCGAGCAAAAACAAAAAAAAATGTTTTTATAATACGTTAACATTATTAATTTTAAAGTTGTAATAATTTCAAGTTGCAAAATTTTTTTTTATTGCGACAATATTTTATAGACTTTCTGCAACATTTGTTTTAATTTTTTTATTAGTATTTTTCCAAGTATCGAAACTCCTTTTATATTTGTTTATTTTTCAGTTTTTCCCTATTCCCCTTTTTTTCTCATTTCGTTTTCCCTTTCCCTATCTCTATTCCCTTTTTCTATTCCCTGTTCCTTATTCCCTTTCCTTATTCCCTTCTCCTATTCCTTTTTCCTATTCCCTTTCCCTAGTCCCTTTCCCTATTCCCATTCTCTATTCCCTCTCCTTATTCCCTATTCCTTTCCCTACTCCCTTTCCCTATTCCTTCTCTCATTCTATTTACCCATTCACGTTCACTGCTCTTAATCTCTATTCTCTTTCTCTATTCCCGGTTCCCTATTCCCTTTCCTTATTTCCTTTCCCTGTTCCTTTCCCTGTTCCTTTTCCTTATTTACTTCCCCTATTCCCTTTCCCTGTTCACTTTCCCTATTCCCCTTCCCTATTTCCTTTCCCTATTTCCCTTCCCTGTTTCCTTTCCCTATTCCCTTTGCCTATTCCATTTTCCTATTCCCATTCCCTATTTCCTTTCTCCATCCCCTTTCCCATTCTCTTTTTCCATTCTCTTTCCCTATTCACTTTCCCTTTCCATTCCCTTTCTATTCCTTTCCCTCTCCCTTATTCCCCTTACCTATTCCCATACTCCCACTGCTCCTATATCCCATTCCTGTTCCTATTCCCTTTCCCATTCCCTTTCCTCATTCCCATTCGCTATTCCCTATTCCCAATCCCTTTCCACATTCCCTTTCTCTATTCCCTTTCCCTATACCCTTTTCCTATTTCCATTTCCTATTTCCATTCCCTTTCCCCATTACCTTTCCGTTTGCCTTTCCCTATTGCCTTACTCTATTCCCTTTCCCTATTCTCTTTTTCCTTTTTGCGATTTTCTTGTCTATTTTCCCTATTTCCTTTTATAACATCCCATATTCCCTTTACCTATTCCATTTTCCTATTGCGATTCCCTATCCTTTCCCCATCCCCTTTCTCCATTTCTTTTTTCCATTCACTTTCCTTCCCATTCCCTTTCCCATTCCCTTTCCCCATCCCTTTCCCATTCCCTTACCATTCCTTTCCCTATTCCTTTCCCATCCTCTTCCCTTATCCCATTCCCTTTCCTATTTCCCTTCCCTGTCTATTCCTTTTCTATTCCTATTCCCTTTCCCATTCCTTATTCCCATTCCTTTCCCATTCCTTTCTCTATCCCTTCCCTATACCCTTTCCCTATTCCCATTTCCATTCCCTTTCCCCATTCCTTTTTCCTTTACCTTTCCCTATTGCCTTACTCTATTCCCTTTACCTATTCCATTTTCCTATTGCGATTCCCTATTCCCTTTCCCCATCCCCTTCCTCCATTCCTCTTTTTTCCATTCACTTTCTCCATTCAGTTTCCCTTTCCCCATTCCCTTTTTCTATTCCCTTTCCCTCTCCCTCTTCCCTTTACCCATTCCCTTTCCCTATTCCTTTTCCCTATACCCTTTCCCTATTCCCATTTCCATTCCCTTTCCCCATTCCCTTTTCCTTTACCTTTCCCTATTACCTTACTCTACCCCCTTTTCCTATTCTCTTTTTCCTTATTGCGTCTTTCTTGTCTATTTTCCCTATTTCCTTTTATAACATCCCATAAGTTACAGCTTTAAAAAAATAGTTGGCGATTTTCCCTATATTTCAATTTTCTTCCCATTTTATCCGCCATTTTATTTTTCCAAAAAATATTATCAGCATCAAATGCCACGATCTAAGCACCCACAAATGTTTGTTGCAAAATGTCATTTTTTAATAATATTCCTCCATTTTAGTCGCGCCATCTTGTTTTTGATATTATATTCGCAAATAGTGGCCAAAAAAAATCGCATAAGTCCCAAACTTTCAAAAAAAGATTGCGCATTTTTCTATATTTCAAAATTCTCTCCCCCATATTGCATCCGCCATTTTACTTTTCCAAAAATTAACATCAGAATCAAATTTAGCGACCTCGAAAAAGCTTGTCTCCTATATTTCAAAATTTTCTCTTCTACATTGAATCATCCATTTTATTTTTCTACAAACTATTGTAAGAATCGAATTCAGCAACCCCAAAAAAGGCTTTGACACAAATATCTGTTAAAATCGAAAATAGAGTTGTAATCAAAGACCCAGTCTTCAGTGGGACACTCGGTACAATGGAATCAGATATGGGCAAAAAATAATGTTAATATATTAAGTTGAATTTTTAAATTGGATGGATTGTAACAAATATAGACGTGTGAATTTAAGTATAATAGCCGAGTAATGTATTTCCTTGTTAGACTAGAATAATAGCGGAGACATGAGGAAATAATTAGATTTCAAGCTTTCAACGTTTACAAAAAAGTTGAGCTACGAAGATTTGTTAGCACATACATACGTCTGAAGCAGGAATTTCATTTTTGTGTTGAGTTTTTCTTTTAGCTTCAGCAATAATTTATCTGCTTTTTCAAGAGGAAAAAAATAAATCTACACTCCAGTCGACCCTCAACACGATAAAAGAATCGGCGATTCAAAGAAAATCACGCAAGAAGGAGCAGGCCCTCAGAAAGAACAGATTTACGCCCCGAAACTTTTTTTTTTAATATTTATTGCTCGTCGCACCGCCGGGAATTAGCGGGTTCGATTTCAGTCGATCATTATCCGAACGGGATAAAGATAGACTGTAAATTTGCTAGCGAAAAATCGTTGGGCATCGTGTGGCGCAAATGGTGGTCGGTTTTGCCGAGCGGTGACCGTAATGTTAGCCGTTGAATATTCATCGAAATGTTGGAGAGGCGGTGATGAACGCGGTCGAGAGTAAATTGGTTTAAAATATGCTATTTTTAGCGTAGTTCTGGCAACAGATTTTAGCGTGTGAAAGAGCCAATGAAGATGCCACAAATGAAAACTAGTGCTGGCTTGAACTGGCGTTGCAGTAAATATTATATGTAACAGTCATTCTTAGGTTGTTTGTTGAAAAATTATTTTCACTACTTGAAAAATGGAGTTCTATTGAATTATGTTTCGTAGAACCAATAGCACACACTATAAATGAGTCTTATTCAACTGGAACTTTTCCGTATTCACTTAAACAAGCTGTGGTGGTTCCGATTTATAAATCCGGTGATGTAGACAATTTGAAAAACACAGACCTATTAGTCTATTAACAAGTTTTTCTAATTAATTTGAAAGGTAGCATACAACCGATTGTTGGGGTTTCTCAATAGTTTAACATCATAAACAAGGTCAGCATGGCTTCATTATGGGTAAGAAATACGGAAACTGCACTTTTTCGAACTAACAAGAGGAATTTTAAATGCCTGGAGAATAAAAAATAACTTTTGCTTACTTATTAATCTGTCAAAAGCGTTTGATAGCATAAACCATTCCATACTTTTACAGAAGCTTGCGCACTATGGAGTGAGAGGTAACGCTTTAGCTTGGTTTTCATCAAACAAAAAGTGCATGTTAAAGTTAAAAATGAGGCTGCTCTTTCAGATAACATGACCATAACAAAAGGTGTGCCACAAGGTAGCATACTAGGTCTATTACTATTTATCGTTTGACTTTAATGATATTATAATCTCAAGCCCACCTCTCTTGTAAGTAACTTTTCAACGTAATTATGAGAACGATACTACTTTTTCAATCACTGTAGTACACTAGATGAATTATCGATCTAGGCAGCACTTATCTAAATACAATTGAGGAGTGGTTAACTATCAACCAGCTTAAAATTAACCACGATAAATCAAATGTAACAAATTTCAAAGTGTTCCAGAAGCTGTGAATATTAATAACTGCGAATATCCTGTTCGCACTTGTGTTAAGCTGCTGGGTCTTACAGTCTACGAAACCTTAAAGTGAAAAGATCACGTCAATGTACTTTGTAAAAACTATGTAGCTATTGCTTTGCGATTCGTCGACTTAGAGATATATAAAGTGGCATGTGCTTCGTATTATGTATTATGGATGCTGCTACTCAAACATGAAATATGGAATCGTTGTTTGGGGTGGTGGTAGTGACTTAAACAGAGTTTTTTTGATACAGAAAAAGATTTTACGTGTGATTAATAAACTCGAGTACTCTCAGTCTTGCAGAGGATTCTTCAAACAAACTAACATTTTAACTGTATATGGTATTTACATTTTTGAATTGCTAATCTTCTTATTTAAAAACAAATACTTATTCGAGGATAATGAATTACAACATGAGTATCTACAAGGTTTAAAATGATTATGCGACTACCCAAGCATCGACTCACACTAAGTGAGAACAATTTAGAAATTAATTTGCCTGAGTTCTATAACAAATTGCCAATCGCATATTAAAACTGTAAAAAAAATGTCAACATTTAAAAATTATGTATAAACAAATTCTTACTAGAAAATAGAGCCATACAATATAGAAGGAGTTTTCTAACCTCAAATAGTACATTTATAAATTTTGTTGATTACGCAATTAGATAACCTGTCTAACAGCCTTTTTGATAATTTCACAGTAGTCCACATACAACCGTACTCAACTCAACTCAATTGACTAACTAATAATCGTTATTACCTCGATCCTTGTGTAAACACAAACAGCCAAACGGTGATATTCGACACCGCTCTCGAATGATTTGTGCAGAAGGGCTGTACAGTAAACCTCGGGAGTAATTGCAGTGCAGCTAACTCCAAGAATAACGACAGAGGCACAAAAATGTTAACATCCATATATTGAAAAAATACACATTTATGTCATATCATAACTTATATCAGACATTCTTCATAATTAACACATACAAAAGAGCAATATAGATAGATAGATTTTACAGTCATAGGATAATCTAAAAATATAACTAAACAAAATTGAAAAAATGGTCGATTGATCCATAACATATACCAACCAAAAAAAAAATAATGTGTGTACTTCTACCGGTTTGTTGTGCAGTTTGTCGTAACAACTTCCCGGACTCTGATCCAAACGAATACGTATGTTAGTTGTTTTCAGTGGAAGCTGAAGGTAGAATAGTTGATTCTCCCTCAGAAACACTTTCGATTTCTCTAAGGTAATGACACCGATAATAGTCGAAGATTTTCATTATCAACTTGGACCTGGCAAATTATTTTAAATTCTCTAAAGCTTGCTGAAGTATCTCATGCCCATCACACCTCATTATGGCATTAGTCTATTGTACACGACAGAGAAACTCAACTTTCTCGATTTGGAATGGAAGAAAACTGAGGTGCATAATTTCTGGATTATAATGAAAGAACTGGGGTTGTATCTATTTCTAGATTATGATATAAAAACTAGGAGATAACCCAGATATTAAAGGTTCCGATCTCGATCAAACGCAATAACTGAGCAAATCAATTTCTGTGCTATGACAAATACACTATAAATAACTCGATACTTGGATTACGATGCAAAAACTAGAGTTGTATCAACTTCTAGATTATAATGCAAAAACTGAAATAGCTTCAATTTCTGGATTATGATATGAAAACTGGGAGACTACAAAAAAATTAAGATTGGTTTGATTCCTAGGCCAGGACATGGAAACTGAGGTTAGTCCAATTTCTGTGCTACAACAAAGAAACTACAAATTACTTGACGCACCCTACTGCGGTTCATAAACTGTAACTATACACCGTGTGTATAAATTGTCGCAAAACTACACGTAGCGACAACCGTTCGTCTGAATCGAAAACTAAATGGTAAAATATAGTTATGCTTCATAAGGCTTCACGAGCGTCTTAGTTCGGTTTTTAGTCCTTAATAACTTTGTGTTCGTATTTGTCGGTATAAAGCTGCAATTTTGAATTTAGACGATTCTTTTCCTGTTTTTTCTAAACAGTTCTTTTGATTTAAAGCCTGATTTCAACATTTCTTCAAAAGCTCCTTCATGAAAAACACATTTGCAACATTGCGCAGACTTGTATTCTAATTGATTTCAATCAAACCATTACGTCAATTTTGACATAATCTGAAGTGGTCAATTTTATCCACTCTGCCTCTTTTCGTGATTACTCGTATTCTCTGATTAGTTTTTGTTTCAGTGTTTTTATCGTTCTCGTATTATGTTTGTTTATTTACAATGTTTCTTACATTAAATATATGCCGATATGTATATGGATACGTTTATGTAATGGAATGCTAATGCAGAACAGGAATATCGTACGTTTTTCCAAACCGAATACCTACTGAACGTATTCGACGGCTGATAAACGGCTACGTAAACTGGGTCGTTTAGAAAAGAAATGCCAACGTGTCGACCTAGACAAGGCGACATACAATGAAAGAGAAATTCTAGACTCAAGACATAAGAGCCCTCCGTCAGTACTCGACAGTGGCGCCACATTCAATACCGCAGTAAAAAACCTTCATTGGTTCTACGAAAACTTCTTTCCATACCATATAACAAGTGCAGCCGCTCTATGAAACGATAACAACACCTTTAAACTTTTCATAGATCTTAAATAGATTCAAGAAGAGGCGACTTTTAAGAGGTGTTCTTTGGACGACGAGTCTATGTTTACCAGGATAGGTACTCAATACCCATAATTTACACATGGCAATGAAAATCCTCATGCGTTCGGGAATACGGTCATCAAAGAAAGTTTCAGTAATATTGGCTGGGTATAATAAATCACCGTGTCGGGGTCAATCATCTGCAATCGACTTATCCAAACGGTATTAATGATTAGACAGTATTGACAATGCCATAATATACGCCTAACATGTACTGCATGAGGAGCTCCGCACATTTTCTCGAATGTGACAGAGTAGTTGATATGAACACTTCCCTAACGGGATTGTCGCGATGACCTGCCAAGGTTCCGACCTAAACCCTTTAACTTTTTTGTTAGGGGTTCATAAGGGAAAGTTTACGCACACCTCCACAAACGCTGACGAGTTTGGACAATTAGCGACAGTATTAGAAATTACACCGGAAAGGCTGAACAAGAATACAGACATACTCGTAGATGCAAATTGTTACAAACAGACGATATCAATTTAACATATGCTAGTAATAGTCTCGCAATTTATTAAAACAATGGTTCGAAAAATCAAAATACTAATTGTTAATAAGCTTTTATTGCTTTTCCCTATGTATCATTTGTGTTATCAATGTCAATTGTAATTCTGGTCTGTTCAATTTTGACAAGTATTTAAAACCATACGTAGTATCAGCTATAGTTGCCATATATGTACTTTCAAGTGGCTCTAAACGCATGAGCAGAGTCCAATTTACGATTTAGAATTTAGATGCAAAACAAGAGAATGTCGTGCGTATAGCTTCGGGCAATTTATCACACGTTATATAATGAATTAGAGTTTCAAATGTTAGATAGATGTATCATTTCACGACCACCATTCAATCATCGCTTTTGAATGAGTAAATCGAACATCGAGCCTCCTTTTTCAATTAATAATAATGACTTACAGCAGTTTTTTTGCTATATTATCATCCTACTAGTACCAAAAATCGTCGCCTATCAAAAAAGCATCTGTTGGATGCGAGTTCTAATTCCAGGTCCTCGTCAGTGGAAGATGATTGACGACCCAATAATATTTCCCGTTGTAAGATCTTCCCTAGGAAACGGACAGGCCCACAGCGCACGGAGAGCAGATGAGAAGTTTGACATTGCCAAGAGGAGACGCAATTTTCATACTCTTCTTATCGGGTCAATAGGCGTTTTATCTTCGACGTTTAAAATAGCCCGGCTCGATTGTAGCCTTCAGACGTTGCTCTTCAGAGCTGCTCCGGTTATGAATCGGGAAGATTTATCATTGTCATAAGCAGTCTACCGGGGCGAAGGACTAGCACCATCATTCATTATCTCAGGTAGATGGGAGAAGAAAGTTATATACAGGGTGGGTATAAAATTTGGACTATGAAATGATTTTTGGAGGCATGATGGTGTATAGTACCTTAGATCTATTACTTCGTTGTTAAATTAAATGTCACTATTTATAATTGATTTCATTATTCATTCAAGTTAGTGGACAAATGATATCCGGACACTTGGCTTAGTCTCAATGTACCATCCTATTGATATCTTATTTCACTCGAACAGCTTGGTGTTCTCTATAAACCCAGTATCTGCCCCAGTGGAAACTTAGGACCTTCGAGGCTCCAATAGATCTCTCCCAAATATTTCTGCCTGAGAACCTACAGTTCCTCACATGGCAGAATTACATGTAAACTCAGTCCCTCTGTGTTCGCATCTTCTACACCACGGTTCGCTTACACGGCCTGTTTGTATAGAATACTTTATCAGAGGGCAGTGTCCAGTACCAACCCAGTAATGTTTTAAATTCTTCTTACTGCGCTGAGTGGTTATCAGAAAACAAACATCCCCATCCCCTACCGCGTTTTGGTATGGTGACCTCAGTCGACCTCCTGCTTCTTACTTATGTAGTTGTGCAATATTTTGTTATAGCTTTTAAACATGTCTGCTAGCCTGCTTGCTTATCTGCCACCGATTTCCTTTCATGCCGGAGTGGGTGACAACTCAGATCAATATTAATTTCCTTTGGGTGTCCATTCATTTAGATAGCTGATGCACTCCCAAACCAGCTGAAAGTTAACACTTGCTGAACTGATCGCTTAAGTATTACCCGGCTGTCAAATATATTAGCGCGCATTTTTTAACCTCAAAGCCTAGAATCCCGTCATATCCTTACTGAAGCATATCGAAAGGATCTTCTCGAGTTTCTTTCCATCCACTCCACGGCTCATACGCCATAGTCAGTTTTAGAACCGCCTGAACTTCAGTCTTGTGGAGTGCCTTTCCCCTAGTCCTTCTTATCCAGTATCATAACTTAATACTTTCTATCTAGGCTAAATTTCTAAACCATTGCATTGCTTGTGGCAGTATATCTCTATAGTTTTTTGATGATGAATCGTGTGATTTGCTTATCGGAGCTTGTGCATAAATCTGTATAAGTTCTTGTAAATAAATATGCAGCGATGGCAGATTTACAATTGCTACCAGTGTGACGGTAGAAGTGCATATCACTGCCCCCGTGGCGCATAGATAAGCCGGCCTTTGTATAGTACTTAGTATTTACAACCATACACTATTGTTCCTAATGGTGCTATTTTTCTTTATGGAGATTTTTGAATATTTTTGATTCAGTGGAGGAGGAATCTTCATTCACCGCTACACTCGTATGTATCGGTGTGTGAGATTCTAATCGGTAAGATGCAATAATCAGACTACCCACTAAACCTCCCTTTCTTCGCCACGGTAACAGCAGTACCTGGAACCATCTGTATGGTATCTACATTAAGCACGTCTGATACCTTTAACTACCGACCTGGCTGTCTCTGGCATCCCTCGGTGTCTTCTCCTATGTGTAAAGCATAGATAGAAGAATGAATTAACTCAGTTCTGTCCCGATCTTACCACAGTCGATATCAGATTCCAACAGCTGAACCCCAAACTGATGCACCATATAGTAATATAGAATCTGTCACACCAGTCAACATTCGCCTCTTTATGCTTCCTGGGCCACCGACATTTGGCAATGGCTTTAATTAATCTTGTATGTACTAACAGAGTCATCTTGCGGCTAAGGTTCCAACTTCCTCCAAACAACTCCTGCACCTCTCCAAGACAATAGTAGCTTTGCTAGCTGCTTCCTGGATATGTGAGTTCCATGTAAGCCTTTCATCAAACCACATCCCAAGGTGTTTCGTCTCTTGTGGTATATAAAGTGCTTTCACCTTCTAACACTAGTGGCTAATTAGCATTTCTTTTTTGTGAGCGTGGTAACTTGTGTTTTCTAAGCATTGACTGATATTCGCTATTGTTTGCACCAGTTGTTGATCGTATTTGAAACAATCTACATTCCATCAGAATCTTTAAAAACCATCCTCTAAACGGTTATGTGAGACGCCCGCACTACTCCGAGTCCCACGAAAGGCTTTCTATGCCTGTTTCCGGAATTAATTTATCCCCTAAGCGAATACGCCCACCAATGAACAATAGGCTCCGCCTACAATGCTTCCCAACCTTCAGTTCCTTGCTAGCCTAGCCAACATAGCAGAGATGTATTCCGCCCAGGTTAGCTTTACCACGTAAAGCTTAGGGTGTAACCGCCTTTTCCATAAAGGCGTGCTAATTGTATTTCTAGTAGCATTCATTATTGAATGTCCCCTCAACATCCAGGAAAGTTGTTATGGCTATCTCTTTGTATTCTAATCGTCTTGGCCTACGTATTCTCTTTATTGACAGACATACAGCCTACACTAAGTGGTTGCTCTCTAAGCACTGTATCTCTCATGTACCTATCCACCAATTTTTCAAGTATTTTGAATAAAAGGAAGGATTGGCTTTATAAGACTAGGCGTTCAATAATTCCCCAATGCTCTCTTCAGGAGTGCTTCTGTAGGTTTCATTATTTCTTCTAATGAAGCCCAAGGTCGCACTACGACATCCTTGGCTAAATGTTTATGGATTCGTAAACATGAGGGAGTTTTATGCAATTCTTTGCAGAACTTTCATGTCTTTTTGTTGAGTCAAAGTCAAGTCAAAATATCACAGAAATAAAACAGTGTATTGTATTTTGCGTAGCAACAATGAAGACTTAGACCTTCGTTGTCTAAAAAAGACTTTTGTAAAAACAAAAAAAATAGCGATAAATTACGATTCAATCCCCGTCAAGCCGAAAACAATTACGTAACACAAGAAATAAATAATCATGTTCGCATGCGAGAACTGATGACATCAGAACATTTATATAGCAATTTCAGTGCTCAGTTACGGTATCGATTCTACTTAACGCCCCATAACGTTAAAACGAATCGGCAATAAGCAAATGCAAAAATTACCGATAACCGCTTTATATCCTGTTCTGGAGCGCGTTGCTTTAACTGCCTGATAGGGCGTTTTATCGCTTCCAAAAAGGCAATATGTAGATACTCCACACTATAGCCGAGTATCGCTGAAACGTCCGGAAGTACAATCACGTGCTTTGAACTTCTTGTGAGATATTGAAGAAGAATCTTATTTGAGATGAAATAATGTTTGCGTGTTATTTTTTCCATTACTAAGGTGTTCAACTTTAAAAGAAATACAGCCACAAAAACTGCTAATTGGGAAAATATTTTATTATTCATTGCAAGTAACCGTTAACTTCGCTATTTGTGATTAGAAAATAATGTTAAATGACATGCGCACTAGTTTCTAAGAAACAGCACCTTGGATGGCAGAAGATGTGGAAATCTTAGGGACTATCTCCAAAACCAGTCCATTGGCTCTATGTGATAACCTATAGAGCAATAGCTTAGCAACAAAATGCGTAGCAAGCCAGCTTTAGCAAAACATGTTTCCATTAAAAGGATCGCAAGTATGGCCATTACGGAACGGTGTGGTCCACAAGGTACTGAAATAGGTAGTGTCCAACAGTACTGGGGAATGCCCTGCACAGATATGTGTACCACGACCAATTAAGTAAATGCATATTTCCTAATTCCTTCGAAAAGAAGAGAAGAGATGTAACGTAAAAACATTGATGCTGACACCCGCTAGTTTAAGGACGGTTCAAAAACCGCGCAGCGTTTAGGTGCAAAAATATTTTGTCGTAGCCCAAGAGTCGGAAGACATTACAATCTACGCACAACGATCCTTCGGACTGAAATTATGCCAATAATATGTGCTAGAGGGTGCTGAAAGCACTAAAAGCACCTAAATGCAACTCAAAACTAACCTAGAGCTATAAAAATACTCAAAATACATTGGGGATGCTTAATAATTATCCTAATCTGAGGATTTTGGCATTCACGATTCGAAATGAGGAAGCAGACATCCTTGCGAAAAATGGTGCTGTGGAGCAAATTCATGGTCCAGAACTAGCATTTGACGTAGCACATACTATAGCTAAATAGCAAATCAAATTCTTGGCAAATCAGAAGTTGCTCCAGTACTGGAAAAAAAACTGTCCTATTTTGATGCATACGAAAAAGCGTGCGTCACTTAATTATATCAGAACCATGGAGCTACTTAAACTTGGCCTTAAAAGTGTCAAGGTAATTGTCTCTGTCTTTAGAGGTTATTGTAAATTCAGAAAGCACTTACAGGGAATCGGAGACTCCAATTGTACTGAATGTCGTCTGTGTTTAGAAGACGAGGAGATAGTTGAGCATATTTTCTACCAGTGCCTTGCCGCTGCAAGAATCAAGTATCCTAGTTTTGAAGAGATTGATCCCTCTCTATAAGATCTAAAAACAATCTCATCCAGCAAGAAACTGAATAACTTTAACAGCCTGAACTCGTTGGATTAACTTTAAGATTCACTCTACAACTCTACAATAGCTAATTAGTTTCTTTAGTGAGTAATTTTTTGACCTTTTTTTGTTTGAAGAAATTGCAAATTATTGCAGTTTAACTTTATATGTATATACGAATTTCTTCGTGTAATACATTAAATTGACCAGTAGCATTGAAGATCCTTGGTAAGGTGAAACATATTGCTATGGATAAGCAACCCATGTTTGCTGAGTGTATTTTGAGTTGCATATTTTGTTTCGATTACGTCTGTTCAGCCTTTAATCAATGTTCCGAGAATTTTCACATTAATGTTTATTTTTTTAAAAATTTTAGTGAAAGAGTTTATTGTATGATTTATTTAATTAAGCGTTAAGTTTTTTTTTAATTAATTCCATTCATTTATTTGTGTAGCGTTTTGCGTTGTACGTTTTTGAGAGAGGGTTTTCGTGAGAAAAACAATATGTAGAGTTTTGTCAGGCGTCCTTGTTCGACTATTATCGTGAGTAGACGTATTTTTGTAAAGCTTCTTGTGTCATTTTTGTAATTCAATTTGAATTAATCTTGTTGTAAAATATAGCCAATCAAGGAATCTTTCGTAATAGGTTTGAGTATATTAAGTGCGCACATATAGATCTATAAGACATCAATTATTATTTTTGTTCCGGAAGATATTTTTTAGTTATTTTCTCTCCTTTTTATTTTAAAGATGTTAATGTTTTCCGTTAATTATTTTTTCTGATCAGTTAGTTTATCAATCAACCTCGTTTGGTGAGTAGAAGCATTGTTCTTGCTTTTAGTTATTTTTAGTAATTTCTAGAAACTTGTCCACGCTCAGTTTATTTTGTTGAAACCAAGTGGATTGAAATTGTAAGATTTTGGAAAATCTTCCTGAACAAACAAATCTTTTACGTTGCATAGGAAATTGCATTGTCCTATTGTAATTTAGAATCAAGTGCAGTTTTTATTTTAGGCCAGAACCTTCAGTTCACCGTTTTTTTCTGCACTATCTGTAATTAAACCCATTTTGAAAAATAAATTTGATTGTGAGCTTCTTTGAGTTAAAAATTCTATTTTTTTATGTTATTTTAATCCTTTACAATTTTTCGGGTATTGAAGAAAGTCAGATTTCTTTCACTCACAATTTACTTTTCGTGGTTAGATTCAAGTTTTAATTCGCGAGGGTAACTCTGAGTTTAATAGTTCTTTTTCATTTTAAAATTCATTTTCTATTTTTTTTTCATTCAGTACACAGCAATATGTATGCTAATATTAACAAAGTATTACACACGTTTTTAATGTGACCAACATGCCAATGTTTAACACTCTTGTACACATCAATTTCTGTTTTAAATTTGCTTATACTGACTCAGTTGTTTGGTGTTATTCTATAATAGGACTTATTGTGTTCTCTTTTCGACAACAAATCTGTAAATGATATGAAAAATTAAGAATTGCAGTTGAATTATGTATTTTAAAGCACATGAGAAAAATTCGAAATCTTTGAGCTAATTTCCAGAACTTCCTAGGAAGTCGTGTCATATTTTGTTAGTATCCAGAAACCTCTAGTATCATATAAACATACACCATCTAAAATATAACACCCTTATTATTTTACTAGTAAGATCCTTGTCTTAAAAAAAAAAAGCAGATTCTGACTACGAACCTGATTTTATTCTATTCATAGTAATTATCAGATAATACACTGCTGATTTTCGATTAGAACGCTTCATTCCGCAATGAATCGAAGCGCCAATTTTGGGCCAGAATAAATGAACCGCAGTGACCTCTATTATTGTGTTTGGAAAGGACTACAGCGCTTAGGTATTAAATCCATCGTTACCTGAACACCAATCCTCTGTTGTTACGTTGCCGGGTATTGACGTGTCAACTGGAATTTAATACGAGCAAGTTAACCAAGCTATTGTATAGCTCGGGTATTTTCGACGTCTGGATATATGCTGCGCCCTGGAACTTGTGGCTTTAACCGGAAGTTAAGTAATAATAAGGCCTTTGTGTGCGATGGCGTGTAAGAGGTCGTGGCACGATTATCCTCGACCAACACCGGGAAGATTAAATAATAAAGGACGTATTCGAAATTTAGGATATCTAGGGGATATACAGAGATATTCAAATAAATAAACTTCGGATAAGAATCAATACAATACAATGACTTACAACGTTAAACAACAAAATATTAAAAAGAAATAAAAAAGGACTCTTTTATTATTTTAGTTTTACTGTTGTATCGAACTAAGGATATACAGGTATAGAATAGCATCATTTTGAATGCGCATTTCCATACAAAATCAGCTATACGTTGCCAAATCGTACTGATCATAAGGGAATTGTACGACCCACTTACTCCCTTCCCATCGGTCGACGTTGAGCCACAACTGGCTCGGCATTCACAAGCCCGCCCTCACGGAGTAAGCATTTCAGAGTTGCTGCTTGGAACACTTTTACCTATAATAATTGCACGTCATTCATATTACATGCTATAATGCATTTTTTTAAAATATTTATAATATACAGAACTAGCTCGATACAACAGTAAAACTAAAATCGATATAATTATACATAAGTATATGGTGTTTCACTTAAAATAAAAAAGTTAACATTATTTCCGGGTAAACCGAAAGTCTGATTCTGATGTAAATATACTTTTCGATTCCCTGATTTGCATTTAATTAAACGTGGAAAGTCTAATTAAAACAAAAGTAGCCATATTCGAATGGATAAACAAAACTAAAAGCTGTACCAACATTACGAAACATAGAAATACCGATAATTTTGCGTTATGTATACAAAAATTATAATTCTACAACAATGTATAAAACTTTTATCCCTATGTGTTATCGTTTAAGAGTTATCTAGGAATTTGCTCTTGGTGAAACACCTTGTATACAGGGTCGCTAAAAAGAATGGATACAGTTACATATTTTCAGAACGGTTTAGTAGAGCTCGTTGAAATTTGGCATACAGTTAGAAGTGCTTAAATTCTATCATCTGAGATTTATTTCAATTTTCTACCATCATTTATTTTGAAAATACAAGGCTAACTTGATTTTTTTTTAAATGGCATGGGTGGTGAAATTTTATATTTTTAAAAAGAGCATTTTTTTTTCCTGAATTCAGTAATGTAACACATGCCCACCTTTATTTTTATTAAAAGGCAAAAAAAAAATTAAATTCAAAAATTTAATTCTGGAAAAGTAAAACTAAGTTAGCTTTGAAAATGCTGTTATTGACGATGTGTCACTTGCATATTCGTCAAAAATTAAACTTGTGTGCAATAATTTGTTTAACAATGGTACATTTAAGCGAAACTGAGCGTATAGAAATTCTCATGATGGTTGGTTATGGCGACAGAAATCGAAGTTGTG
Source organism: Protaetia brevitarsis (assembly GCA_004143645.1). NCBI lineage: Eukaryota > Metazoa > Arthropoda > Insecta > Coleoptera > Scarabaeidae > Protaetia > Protaetia brevitarsis. The sequence goes on along the minus strand of RXPK01001863.1, from coordinate 21,273 downwards.
CTCAAGTACTGACTCTTTTTAATGAAATTCATCCAAACGGGAACCGATCTCCAGGACGACGGTTTCAAAAACCTTACAAAGATTTCAAGAAACTGGTAGCTTAAGACCGTGCAAGGCTGGGCGACCTCGAATATTACCAACGAAGAAAATTCTTGAATGTTATGTGGATGTGGTAGAAAATCCAAAAAAATTCAGTACAACAGTTGGCGTTGAACCACAACATGAGTAGAGGATCCATACAAAAAATAATGAAACGCCAAAAATATCATCCTTATAAAATTCACTTGCTACAAGAATTAAGTGATGACGATTTTGACCGCAGAACCGAAATTTGCGAAACTATGATGCACAAAATACATCAGGATGGTAACTTTCTTAATCGAGTCCTCTTCTCTGATGAGTCATTTTTTTGTCTAAATGGATATGTTAACCGCCATAACTGTCGATATTGGTCTGACAGAAATCCGCATTGGATGGAGCAGGTTCAAACACAGCATCGACAGAAAATTAATGTTTGGTGTAGCATTATTGGTCGGAATATGGTAAGTTCCTTTTTCATTAACGGCAATTTAACGTCTGAAAGATATTTGCAACTTTTACAACAACATATTGTTCCCGACTTAGGGAAATATTTCCAAACCACGGCAATCGAAATTGTTATACCAACAGAAACCATATGGTTTCAATAAGACGGAGCACCGCCCGCATTTGGTCGTCAAGTGCGCGAATATTGGATGAAACATTCCCGATAGATGGATAGGCGAAGGAGGGCTATTAATGGCCAGCTAGGTCTCCTGACCTGACCCCACTTGATTTCTTCCTGTGGAGTCATGTGAAAAATCGAGTGTATGTCAACAGACCATTACAAATCGAAGACCTACAAGAACGTATAAGAAACGAATTTGCCAGTATTTCTCCAAATATTTTGATGATTCTTTGCAAATGTGCTCATCGTGTTCATTATTGCCAGAGGTAAATGGAAATCATTTCGAACATCTTTTGTAACATAAGAATTATGTAATTTCTTGTTTGAGCTTCTTTTTATTAAAATCTGTTCTGTTTCAGTTAAATGTGTTATTTGTGTTTATTTTTTGGTCAAACTTCACGCAGCAAAGAAGTAACGATAGATAAAGACAACATTTCCAAGGCTAACAAAATTTTTCATTTTTCAAAATTTTACTAGTTCGAAATTTTTTCGATTAAAATAAGATATGGATGTGTTACATCACAGAACGCAGAAAAAAAAATCTCTTTTCAAAAATATTAAATTTGACCCTTCGTGCCATTTATAAAAAAATCAAGTTAGCCTTGTATCCCCAGAACAAATGAAGATAGAAATTTGAAAAACATCTTAGACGATAGAATTTAAATACTTTTAACCATGTACCAAATTTCAACAAGTTTTGTTGTATAGTTTTCATAATATTTAACTGTATCCATACTTTTAGCGACCCTGTATAATAGTACTATAGTAAATAGAGCGATTATAACAAATTTGTTTTAATATACCCACATAGACATTTAAAGCCATGTCATGTTTGCGGAGCTTTTGAAACGTAACTTCAACCTCCATTCAACTTATTCTCTGAAAAACATATTTCCATTTGTAAAAAAGAAAATAAATAAATAAAAGCAATAAGACAACTCGATTCTTCAGTGTGTCTGCATCTGTGACGAGATACCCAGCACCTACGTTGACTTGAAGGGAAGCGTCTTCAACTCTTACACATGTTCCATGTCACTGACGTTCGCGAGATTATTTGTACATCCCCAGTTCAAGTCTTATCTCTCGACTCGCAATTGAGGCTGGGCTATTATATCTCCTGGAATCGAAATCCGACCTATGAAATATGTATTCCAACTTACTACCTACGCGATGTTATATTTCGTGTGCGTGAAACATGTGTCGTTTTGAATAATGTAAGAGAGTTACCAGACGTGTGTTAGCAATAGGGGTTTAAATATTCAAACGTTTAGATTTGCCCAAATATGTATTCATTAATACTAAATCGATTTGGACTTTTAAAAGTGCATTCTCGTCTTGCGTTGCACACTGAGAAAAAAATTTAATAATCATAAGTAAAAATACAATTATCTTAAGTAAAAAGTTCAGCTGGATAGGGGACAAAAGCACAGATTACTTAGCACTAGTAAAAAAAAGATCCTAAACACTGATACTAACAAGAAGCAATCTAAGTTACTTACGGTCTGCTTCATTCGTGTAATTATGAAGTTACTTATGATAATTTAAACTGAAGTAGTTTAAGCCAATGATATATGTAGTGGCAGTAAGCAAAGATTTGCCTTTCAAGTATAGGTCTGTATTGGCGCAAGTGCAACTATTCTTATAATGGCTATCAACCTTCATTATTAAACTCAATTAATACAGCTTGCGCGTACACCCCTTTGATGAAGGAGATGTACTTACGACTTGTCAAAAAAAGAAAACAAAAACGCACGGCAGAGTCCGGGCTGCTCAAATCCGCGGCTGGGGGGTGTTCGTTAGTTGATATTATAACGTGAGGCGCCAGCTGTGACTAGCAGCAGGGTGGTCAGGTAAGCAGGAGATTGACAAACAACAACTGTTAGCATTAAATGTAAATTTAATAAATTTAGAAAATGGTGTATATATAAAAGTGTATAAAAAATTTAATATTATAACAGTAAATATAATGAAAATGGAAGTTATTGCATTCAGCGACAACAGACAACAAGTAGGTAATGTAAATTTAGGTAATTGAAGCATAGGATAAATGACCTCCAAATGCTTGGTATGAATCGTGACCAAACGTAAACAAATGCATAGCCTAAACATGAAATGACATAAAAGTCAGGTTATGAACGGCTGCAATACAATGCAGGCTAATAATTATTAAAAAGTTATATAATGCAACAACAAGAATATGAAATATGAATATGTAAGTTGAAAAGTTCAAACAGTAATTAAAATTCCTAATAATAATAACATTGTTTCATTACCATAAACAGTGTTACCGGTTTACAAGTTAATTAGTCAAAATAAGGAAAATAAAAAAAATTGAGTTGATTTAAATAAATCGAAGGCATAAAATATTTTAAAGTGAATTAGTTACATTACGAAGCAAAAAATAAATAGGCGCACCATAAACAGGTTATTCACACTTACAGGTAGGATCGGAGAAATGAGTACAGCAATCTTCATTATAAATACTTCTAGGTGGAATTGAAATAAGTTTCTAGTTGTCGATGATGGTTGTGCACACAACATGCATTACGATGATTGGGACTAGACTGGACAGCACATGACGAGGACCAAAGCTTACACATCCTTGCTTCTTCGGACAGTGTCGATTTAAGGAATTATATTCTCGGTGTTATGGAATATAATATGCTATTCACATTTCTTGATACATCCGTATCACTGTTGGATACACACACCTGTGATTTGCGTAGATGGAATTTCTATCCTCGATGAAGTTATAAATCGTACAGATCTTATAAATCTTACAGCCTTTACAGCTTTTACAGCCTTTACAGCCTTACAGCCCTAAAATGAAAATGACAATCACCATGTGTTTCAATTGTAAAAATTGTGAAAAAGACACAATCAATGAAAAATACATTGCTTAAGGCACAAATTAAATAATAAAATTAGATAAGCAACATTCTCAATTGAAAAATCTTGATACTACTCAGATATTATAAGCTTAATATTTCACACATGTAACAAAGACAGACAAGACAAAAATGGCCAGAACTGATATGTCTGCCTTCCACTTCTTTGAGAAGTAAAAAAAAAGGTTTAATGTTAAGTGATACCAGCTAAAATTTATTTAAATGTTAAATGAACTAAAATTGAAAAGAGCACATGAATAATTGTCATTGACATTCAAAAATGGAAAAAAGAAAATGTTGTAAATATCAATAAAATATTAATAAACTGTTTGACTGTTTTTATGATTTGCTGTAATTTGTTGGATGTATACACCTCCGTCCAAACGTCATGTAGGTTACAAGCTATTTGGATTACTTGTAATAAGGAAACAGTATCATTAATGCACGTTCACTAAATACCTGATATATAAAAAACGTAATGGTTGTTATAAATATAAATATATTACCTTAATTTGTTGTTCAACTATAGTAGTGTAGGAAACGAGGAAGTTTAGTGAATGTTATTAAGTAGCTTACTGTGTACACTGTTGAATAACTGATAAAGTACAAAAGAAGTTAACACAAATTTCTTTATTTATGCAACCGCAACTATAAGTACTGTGTACCGAGCAATGCGTAATTCAAAATTGTTTGCAAATATTTTTAATTACTATTCAGTGTGCTGTAGCTTCGATGTATTAATAATTGAAGATTAAATTCGCAGTTATTTTGCTAAAGATGGTACATAATACTTATTACTTAAGAAAAAAAAAGCAGTATTATTAGTAATAGTTTTATTTTGTATAGGACAAACACAGTGACTACCTGATAAGAATGAAAGATATTGGTTTCCCTTCAACAACAGTATTTTTTTAACAATTTACAACGTAATGGCTCATAAAATATATTCCTTAATAATGAAAAAATGAACAAAGCAATAATAAAAGATGAGGTAAATGGGGGCCCCCTTGAAGCGTTATTTAGTTATTGAAATTATTGAAATCTAAACAAAGAACAAAGAGAAATATGGCTTTGAAGTTACAACTAATAACAACCAAAGAAATAATATACCTAGACGGTAAACCTGCGGTTTCTGTTGGTTCTTTGTACTGGGCGTTGTCTCGGCCTGTTGATCCTCTGTCGGCGTACGTGGCGGTTATGTCCGGTGATCGCCTCGACAACGGCTACCTCGTCGGGGTATCCCTAACTGCAGGTGGCACTTGAACTGTCACTCACCCAGCGAACGCATCCACACTTTAACTTCCCATGGGGCGCGATATCATCACAATAGATGGGAATTCAAATATCTCACCACGTGTTATAAACTGCAATCTTGAACACCGATTATTTATAGGCTCGTACTTCTTCTTTCGCTGGATTCTCTATACGGATGAGGCCTTGAGTTAACCCACCCGGTATTTTTAATATATTTACTACAATGGCCGTACTCCTTGGCCACCCTTTTTCGACGACCTTTTCCCACGTCCGTAACTCATACTTGACGCTAGCCCGCGCCTGTGCGCGTAGCTGTCTCTGGGACTATTTCCTTACTCCGCCGCATTAGCCAATCAGGAATAGTAAAACAATCACGGGGTGGCAGCAAAACTCAAATAATCATAATTGTGGCAAGTTGTTACCTATTTAAGAAAATACATGAGTTTAATAGCGATCAGCATTTTGTACTTCTACTAACCATATGCTGTAGTTAGATACAGTACCAGTAGTCATAAGTAATACGTTACTTACCACAAATTTGTCAGGTACGCTGTGTAATAGCCGTTAATAAAAGCACTATTTACAGTAACAACTTGCATTCAGGAAACTTGGTTTAGTTGCAGGTATTAATTAACGAGAATAGTTCCAAGTAAAACTTTATCTATTGTAAATAATTTTGTATCAAGTAAACACCTTACTTAGCCCATTTTTCTCAGTGCACTTGTAAAAACCAATACCATTAACCAAAATTGTAATAAAATTATTCCTGAAGATATAATTAATCAAAAGCTCCTACTGTCGAATTTATTATCTGAATTCGTTCCGATTTTATTCGGCCAAACACGACCATCTTGATTAGTGGCTGGCGAACCTCTTGGCGATAACGCCTAAACCTCTGATAAACGTTCGATGGTACTGCCGGCGCTGAAGCAAGAACGAGAACTCGGCAGGCAAGATTCTGAATGTTTCCGAGTTAGGTATAGGTAATCTTTGAAATAGACATGAAATACGGCCGCAATTCCAACCCTTGACTTGTCCTGAAGGAAAGATCGTTGTCTGCTGTAGATGGTACTTTATATAATAGTGACCCTGCTATCCTATTAAGAAATTTGAAAATTCGCCGTGAGAAAATTTTAGGAGATAATATACAGGTGTCCCATACGAGTTGGGTTATTAGATTTTTTTTTTTGAATTTCCAGTAGAAATTTGGTTTTGAAACTTGCAACGTAGTCATGGCTCACTGTGATCTATTTACAGATAATATTTTCAACTTTATAGCTCTTTATGTATGCAGGGTGTTGATGGTGTTATTGGTCTAATGAATTTATGGAGTCATTTGCAACTAGTTTATCTCAGGGTCTCCCACCCTAAACTCAACCATTTTTGAGATATTTGCATTTTGTTGAAATTTCTACGTTTGCGCTCTTTCAAATAAAATTAAATAATTCATAGTTATCATAATATTTAGTGCGTTCTAATAATTCGATGTCACAGGCACAACGACGTAGTGATAAGTGTAAATAGAAATAATAGAACCGATTATATACCTATGACGCCAACAGCTTACTCGCCCCAAAAATAAAAAACAAACCAAAACTACTCCTGACTCCTCCGGAAGGTCCCAGATCTTACCTGTCATCCAGGGTCCCGCCGGCTTCAGTGGAGACGGGGTGGGTTAACAAAAGGTCGAAATTCAAGGCGCCACCCGCTTTAGAATATACCCTGTCGAGGCGTCCGTCAAACGGAAATTCGGAGATAGTAAAAACACAGGGGGGAAGTCAGCGTAACAGCAGGACGAAAGAAAGTAAGAAAAACGAAACTACAATTTACGTGGTAATGTAAGTAATAAGTTTATTGAATATAGTAAAATTTGCGCAATTCAAAGAAAAAGAAATGTTAAAGGTAGTAATTATTCCGGAAAAATAAATGTGTATAAATGTAGACGAGTACAGACAAAATAAATCGGCTCGAATAAATGTCGAGCTCCTTAAAGCTAAATAAACGTAACCAGATTACAAAAGTAATCTCAACTACATACGGATGGGTTTCGCACGCGTAACGTTATGATCATCGCAGTCTAGCGCTAACAATATCTCCACCGTGGTGAGTTTAACACTCAACACATCCGACAACGATAATATGTATACAAGGTTTAAAATAAAATCTATATAAATATATAAAACAATTACGTAATATCCTGAAGGGAAAAAAAAAACACTAAACATGAGCCCCCGATGCCTTAGTTGGCTTCTTTACAAAGAAAAAAACAAAATGGCTCTACGCTGCCGTTTAGGCGAGCATTCAAAGGTAACTAACGGCAATAACTAGGTAAAAATTTAAAAACACAGGCCTGACTCGTTTCGCTGGCGTCCCTGAAGAAACGTGCCGGCTTCCAGCATTGACGGCCCCCCCCCCCGATCAGGAATTCGGGTCTGTCTCCAGGCTCGGTGAACTCGCACAAAAGAAAAACGGGCAGCAGATGGCGGTGACTAGACCCCAGATGGCAGGTTCGAGTTGGACAGCACCAAAGGTCCAATCAGGGAGAAAACATCACCCCCTCGAGATTAGGCATCGGTAAAATATGCCTTAAAAGGCTCACAGCTTACAATAATACGGTGGGTAGGTTACCCGTAGGTGGGGAAAACCCAACACACAAAAGAACCCTGTAACGGTTACCAAAGACTTAGAAAACATAAAGAGACAGAAAAAAAAAAGCTCGTACCTTGCGTCCAAGGCTCACGAACTTCACGTTCAAAACACGTGGCGGTGAAAACGTAGGTCGTCAGATGCCCAAATCCGCCTAAGCGATGCGAAACGCAAAAATTTCCTAAACCATCAAAACAATGCGATCCCCCAGCAACACTCGCAAAATGCCCTTAAATCCGCATACTCAAATGCGTTACTTCCACACCAACAAAAATGGCAATTGCGGACGAACAAAACGCAGGCCTACACACTCAAAGCGCCAGCACGGAGTGACCAGGAAACCGGAAGATCGTTTCGAACCTTTTCCGATAAATCGACAATTCTAGAAAAAATCGATGCCGGAAACGACGTAATTGAAACTCCCCGAAGCAAAACGCTCTAAACATCTCCCTAGACGATACAAGTACTCGCAGAAAAGATAACTTGAAGAGAAAATTTAGAAAAGAAGTGGGTAGCCCCGACTCTACCGAACAACCGCCGGTAACAACGTACGCGCTGTCAAAACAGCTGACAGGCGAAGTAAACAAAACAACCGGCGCTCACCAACTCTCCCAGGAAACAGTAGAAAGAAGGAAATAACGAACAACCAAGAGAAAGCACAGAAAATAAAGCTGAACAAAACACAGGTCGGCAGTATCCCGGTAAAGTAGTAAATAAAAGTCACCCTCAAAACTAATCATAACCTCCGCTTCTAGTGACAATACCCAAAGCGAGCTCGAAAACCAACAACATATAACGCGTAGGCGACCAGTATGTTACACCCAAGGTTACCCGAATAAAAGAAACGTTAAATAGTACAGTAAGGAAAATAGATACAGTACAAGCGAGAGGTAAAGAAAACGCGTTAAACAAATACAGGGCTGTTCAAAAACGCATCTCTAATAAGAATTCCTGTTAAACCAATAAAAACGTTTCTCTTTCAAATGGGAACATGGTACTTTTATACTACAGCATTGAATTGCACGTAAATTCTACATCAATTAATATTAGGGTTACTTTAATACAAATCAGTAATCAGCAAATAACTCGGTAATGCATTAGACTGATAAAAAATTACGCATTCCATTTAAAATAGATTCAACATCCTGTTACCAAAAGTGCTATAAAATTAAAAATATTTTCTTAAATGATCACAGAACCCATGATTGTACTGCAAATTTCAAATAAAATCCCTACTAAAGTTCAAAAAAAAAAAGAATGACCCAGTTTGATGTGAGACTTTGTATAAGATACTCTTCTACTCTTACAGAGTATCTTACTCGTAAGAAGTCGTGATGAATTTACAACCACTTTCGGTAAAAATACATGACCTAGTATTTAATGTTATATAATTACACAACAGGTTATGCATTTTATCTAAGATAGGACGACTTTTTCAGTATATGTAAAGTAAAGTACAGCTTAAGATCTAATAAGGAGACCCGCCAAATGTTAACCTCAGATTTGATTCCATTTTGTCAGTTCATGGCTTTGGAGTACTTTTGTAAAATATTCACCATAGATGGACAGACGCTATTTCTTAAATCCGACATAGTTATGTTAATTAATATGATCTTTGGATTCTAGTTTTGTAATGGATTATATGCTTACATGTTAGATACTAATAATAATAATATGTTTATTTGTGAAAAACACAAGGTGTATATAAAACGTCATATGAAACAAAAGGAAAAACAAAGCATACCAACAAAAATATATGATTCTAACCTACATGTTACCCTAAAATCATCACCACATAATAACTAAAGTGCAGATTAACGTGAAAAACTATAAACGTAACATTTACTATGTTTGCAAAAGTTCGTAATAGAGTAGAAGTATGCTGGAGGAGATAGGCTTTAACTTCATACTTAAAAGTTCTAAGCAAGTAATGTTTTTTTAAATGCAGGCAACTTATTAAAATCTTTAACCCAGATTACATTACGCCAGTGCTTGTTACATGAAGAGTACATGTTGGAGCGTGAAGATGATCCTTTATTCGGATATAGTGTTGATGTACATTATGATTGTACAGATATTGTTCTTTATTCAAAATACGTATGTTGCAGCTTCGAAAATATATAAACATGGCAAAGGAAGAATGCCTAAATCATGAAATAATGGCCTGCAAGAATCTCTATAAGAAGCACCCACTATGCTACGAATCACAGCTTCCTGGCTTATAAAAGCGTCGTAGGTTTCCAGCGATTAGCCCCACAGCAGAATGCCATACATTAGCTGAGATTGAACTTCGGCATAATAGAGTTTTATAAGGGTATTCTTAGAGAGTTGTGACCGTAAGCACCGAAATAAATATACTTTGCTTGAGATTTCTTTGGCTAGTTCTCTCGCAATGGTGTTTCCAAACTAACGTTGACTGTAGGTGTATACCTAGAAATTTGTACTTCACATTGACGTATTATCTCATCAGCTAATACTATATCGTCGATGTCTACCACTCTCTATCTTGGGTAATGTCACAGCCACAGTTTTTTTTTTCTGTACTTAATGCCAGTCCAATTGTAAGCGAACCAATCGTGAATCAACCTGACATAAATTGTTCATCGTCAAATTAGAACCTTCTGCAAGAACAAAGATGTCGTCGGCATACATGGTGACCGAACATCTGCAATAAAATGGCCATATCATTAATGTATAAGTTAAACAGCACAGGACTAAGTACTGAACCCTGTATCACACCGGTAGTTAATGGCAAACATGATGAATGAAAGTGTCTAACTCTTCCGTTAGCATCATTAAACCGCACTCGTACGAATTGTGTATGATTCAAACCATGCAGCAATCTTGCTCTAATACCGATGTGGCCGATCTGTTAATATTACCAAAATATCACTACAATTGATAAAATGTGAATGAAATTAGGAGATTAATTAAATAATTTAATAACTTCTAGGTGAATACTTGGTTTTAAGATATATTGAACACAAAAATCCATAAATATCAATAATTTTATTTAATTTAGACTTTTTATAGGTACTTAACCTAACTTAGATACAACTTGTCATGAATACATAGCACAAACTGATACCAGAACAGACACACATTTATCTAAGTACAATGCAACATTGAGTGCAATAAGAGATTGGATGAGGACAAGAATCTAATTGATTTATGATAATAAATTTAAATTTAAATATTTATAAAAACAGATATTTCGCATCTATATTTTTTTCATACTATGTAACCAAATGATAAATGAGAATATTTCACTTCTGATAAATTCTGCTTCAAATAGTAGAAAAAGGATCGTTTAGCGATTCATCACAATCCTCCTTCAAGACAAAAGCGGCCATTCATCCTCCGAATCCACTGAGGCGTTAAGAAATATGCCGAAAACTTAACGAGTCATTACTTACAGTAGCCAGAGCTTTCGCTTTGCGAGAGAAAGCAGATTTCCTACGGCATTAAGGAAATGCCGTGAGAAGAAGAAAAAGAGATATTCACCCTGTTAATTTATAGCATTTAGCTAAAACTGCCTGACGCTAATTCTACGTAAAATGTCGAAATACTATATAAAATATATTATATATCTTTTACATCTCGAAAATTAGCAAACAGTTATCAATATACTTATTTGTATTCATCATGCACTCACACATAGTCAAACCTGGAAGATTTATATATTTATCCTGTGTGTAGTAATAAATAGACAAAACGCTGTCTTTCTTTCGTGGGATGCTTAAAGTTCAACTTTAAAACATCACAAAAATTTATAAAAAATTCCAAAGCGGAAAATATAACCAAATTGTCCCACTCTCTAAGATTCTACAGTTTTAAAAATTCAAACCTCCAACTGTTTACAAATTCCAGCTTCCTTTTCTAACAATTGTAAAAGTAAAATATTCAATCGGTCGCCCAACAGTAGAAAACAAACTTGTTACTTTCGTAGCAATAACCTCGTTAGCCGCCATCGATTGAATGTATATAGTAGGCGAAGGAGAAAATGGATTCCATTGTGAATTGGAAGCGCGTCACTTCTGGCGCGAGGAACACGTTCTTCAGGCGAGATTGCATGCATTTATAACGAAATTCCGCTTAACGGAAGGCGCAGGAAACGTCCTTGCATACCTTACCTACGCACTGTATTCGCCTGTGTTGAATACCGCTAATATTTGGTCTCACAATAGAGCTTTGGTGGGATATCGTAGTGCATACCTTGGATTCCCTAATGATTTTGACAATTGGATCGGGCGAGAAATGAAGTAATTAGCGTGGTGGCGATATTAATTAAATTGATTCATTCGCTGCGATGACAAAATTGCTACTATTTTTAATATTATTAATGACCTGTGTTACCTAAATTCCGCACCGAAAGTGACGGTCGAGTACCGTGAAAATCTCGAGGTAAGAACTCAAAATAAAAAGACAAAGTATGCACTTCATTACAAACCTTCAAATAGTGGGTTGAGATTCGGCAATCATGCAGGGTGCCAGCCGGCTCGTGGGGAAGTGAGGGAGTGGGTTGATAGAAATACAAATCCAAGATGGATAATAAAATTTCAGCGCCAGCTGCTTAGGTTACTTACCCTGTCATGCCCCTAGATAAGCAGAATCCAGTGATATAATAAAATCGGGGTAAAGCGGGGTGCAAATGTTTACACACAAAGAAATAAAAGAACAATTTACTGACAAGCAAATATAATTTTAATGCAAAATCTTGACATATAAAAAAATAAAGGTTATTGCCAGAATGACAAATAAAAAGAAATAAAACTCAAAAAGAGCAATGTTGTTGTCGATTTGACATTAAATACGGCAAAACAATTAAAAATGACAGATTGTCCTAAGATAGGACACAAATGCCGAACGCTATGGCCAACGCGAACCGCTCACATAGATTTGTACAAACAAAATTCCTTAAATTATAAATTGATTGAAATGTTACGGTTACAAAAACTCAAAAATAAAATTTAATATTTAAATGGTTGAAAGGGTGAATAAACACCCTGTATATGCAAGCGATATTCAATCGGATGGAGTTTACAAGTAAATAAAAAAAAAAGTAAATTAAATATCCAAATTGAAGTTAAACTATTTTACAAAATTAACGTTAGGTAGCACCCTCCGATTCTAGGCACAACATATAAATTTACTTTAATACGTTAAATACAAAAAAAACTAAATGATCGGGGTGGTTTCCTATTATATTCGCGGAAAGGTTACAAATAAAAAAAGGAAAGAGAACGTGCACTTAGCTTTCCCCTCGATCAGCTGTTAGTAGGGCGTAGAGACCCTCTCCTATTCGGACAGACAGATCGTAGCCTCTGGGCTGACTCGGCATTAACCGAAAACCAGGTTGTCCGGGTAAATTCAAGGAATGTAGGGTTCTCCGTAGGACTTAAAAAGTCGTAGAAGTCCTCAGCCGCACGTAGGTGTTCAAATTCTCACATGAAACGAAGGTAAAATTCCAGAATTCAAAATAAGGGGTGTTATTTGTTACCTCTAAAAACACAGAAATCTCAAAATTAGTGAATTACAAGAAAAGACAAGATCTGCTTACCGTTAAATAACGAAGTTTTACAACGAAGAGAAGAAGGACACAGATATAGCGTTACAGATGCGTGGGTTCTCAAATTATATCTCGATTTATCGAAGTCATCTGCCGTGATAATCACAAAAATTCCACACCAAACACAAGCGAAGATACGGTCAATGAATATTTCAAGCAATCTTCCAATAAAATCCACAGAAGTGTGAAAATATCCAAAATTTCCAAAGATAGGAAGATGTACTCGTAAGAGCGCGTCTAAAACAACAACCCAGAATGGCAGCAAGCCGGAGGAGGAAATTCGTCACACAACCAATCAGAGACAGATAAAATAATAAGAATTAGGACATCGAGATGCCCTCTACGTCGAAAAGATGTAAACACAGAAAACACAGATCTGAAAGGAACACGATCGAGCGACAAATCGATGCGTGGGAATCGATAATAGCGGCACATGCAAAACGAAACAGATCTTAACCTACATAGAAATGAAACGTCAACTGTCACAAATGGAATTGAAGGAATTTACTAAAATTGAAAGGAATTAAACAAAAATCTAAGACCGTATAAGTATAAGGAACTATCTGTAAGTAAATGAGACTAAAGATACAAATTCTAGCTAGACCGCACTAACATGGGAAAGAAAACACAATTTGAAAGCCAAAAATTAAACGATAATGTTTACGTTGTAAAAATACAAGACGTAGGAGCATCTCTGAAGGTAGAGTACGGAAATAGAAGAAAATAGGGTTACAAAAGCTTGTCGAAAAGACTAGCGGAGAACTAAATCGAGGTAAGCGAAGCAAAAAAACCATAACACCTGGCACATGTTGCCTGCCAATCACCAAATGTCCTTTCCCTGACGATATTCTCTTATGTGGCATGCCTGTTATCATGTGGATCTGAAAATTTTATAAATGCTGACTTCTTCAAAATCTGCGAGTGATTTGCGTGCGAATAAGTCATCCTTATTCAATTGTATTAAACTAAATAATTACTTTATAAACATCAAATTAGTATTAATATGTTTATTTAAAACAGTTTCTTTTGCCTCTTCCGAAGTTAAATTCTTGGAGGTTGTCGTGGATGCTGGCCTGGAGTAGGTCGGGCACGTGCAGCAGTTGTCTAGGAGCTTACCATCTCCTTGAAGAACAATGCAAAATGACTTGTTCGATGCGTAATCTAAGATGGCGGTGGAACGGAAACGTAAAGCAAGACTAAAATTTTTGGAGAGCAAAACGAAGAGAATAAAATTGAATTACAAGAAAGAACAAAGGAGATGAAGCAAATATGTAGGAGGAAAAAGGACTAGCTCTCGAAAAGGAAATGAAGAACATCGCAAATAATTATAACCAAAGGCAAATAAGGAACTTCTACCAGGGAATTAAAAAGGAAACGAAAGAATACCAACCAAGAAATATATATTGTAAGAATGTAAGAAGGTGAACTACTATATAATGAAATGGCAATATTCAGAATGGAAAAGCTATTTGAAAGAATGCTAAACAAGAAAGAACAGCGGATATAGAGGAAGAAGGAGAATCAAGCCTGAGGGTGGAGAGGGAGTCAGAGGAAAAGGTGGAGGACAAATACAGCAAAGCTAGTACGGAGAAGTGAAAGAATAATCGGCCAAATGAAGAATAATAGGGCCCAGGCAGGAGTCACATCAATATGGAGCTGGTAAAGTATGGTGGTCTCGAATTATAATAATAATACTATTTATTTCCAAAAGCAACATATACAATTCAAGAAAACTTCGGTAAAAGAGAAGAGAAAAGCAATAACAATAAAATGCTAGATGCTATAAAACATAAACTCCATGTATAGTTTCAATAGAAACAGAAAATCCGAAGGTATTCTTATAAAATTCATCTGATGAGGAGAAAAGTTTGGTTAAAAAGAACTTCTCAACTTCTTTTAAAGTATACATCGGTTGTGACCTTATGGTGGATGGCAAGTGATTATAGACTTAATACTAGTAGATCCATAAATCCTTTTATTCGTTAACGAAAGTTTGTGATGGGCATATGAATATCATTTTTTCTGGTATAATAATTATGGGGTGTAATTATTTCTAGTATAAGTGGATCTTATATTTATGTACAAAGATCCCCACTTGAAGAATATAAAGTGCTACCACTGTCAACAGATGAAGCTCCTTAAAGATCTCCCTACACGATGTCCGTGGCGCTGCTCCAACCATCACTCAAACAGCTCTCTCTCAATATGTTGTTTCCACTTACTAATTACTAACTATTACTAACTACTGCAGGATATCACGGATATATATAATAGGGCAGTGCTGGAACATGGAGAAAATGCCAAAGAAATGGGGACAAGCGGTACTTTGTTCGATTTATTTAAGAAAGGAGATCGAAATGTGTGTGACAACTATAGGAGTATAGCGTTGCTGGAAACACTTTACAGAAACTACGACAGCAATTAAACCCGGTGAGGAATGCTTCTGAAAACTTAGTGGGCGAATACCAGTGTGGCTTTAGGAGTTATAGGTCAGCGATAGACCAGATAATGACATTAAAACAACTGCAAGAAAGTCATTACAGACAAGAATAGGATTGCAGTTGTGTTATAGATTTTAAACAAGTTATGATTCCATGGATAGAGAAGAACTATTACAAGCAACGAGAGAGCTAGAGGTTAATCCAAAACTGATAGATTTAACAAAAATGACCTAGAAAAACACGAAATAGCTTAGTTAAAATAAATGGCAAATATTCGAATTCCTTCAGTGTAAGATCAGACAGGAAGATTAGATTAGTATTAGGATTGGGTGGCCTATGGACCTGTTTCACCGCGACCTTTTCAGATCTATTGTGATCTCCTTTTTTTCCTAGAGGCGCTCTCTAATTTTTGCCTCTTAATTAGGTCTATCATCTTTGAGAGCGGCTTCTTTATGTAGCTACTAGCTGTGGAGTTCTCCTCCCCCATTACTACAAACCTTGTCCTTTCCTCAAACAAGAAGACCCGCTGTTTACTTGCTTATTCAATTTAGTTTTGGAAGCGATATTGAGGAGAAGCCATATACATCGAACAGGGCTAATATACGACAAAAACATCAATGTCTAGCATTCGCCGACGATGTAACAATTGTGACTCGAGGAAATGAAAAAGTAACCCAGCGATTTGATAAATATAGCAAAACTAAGTACATGGAAATTAATTTAAAAAGATAAGATACACGTTAAGGGATACAAGTAAAAGTAGACGGGAAAATATTTTTTCTCCATCATTACAGATCGCTACGTAATGGAAGTGTAGATTAAGACCAAGATAGCAAAGGGAAACAAAAGGGTAGGAATGCTACAGAGGTTCCTAAAAAGCAAAAATATATCTAGGAAGCCCAAAGTAATGACAAACAAAACAGTGAATAGGCTAACAACTAAATCGTCTGGACTCAAACAGGCCTTAAAGGGGCTGCTAATTAAAAAAAAATGAGTTACCACCAACTAAAGAGCTTTCGTTTGCCGCCTCTTTCCTGCAGTCAGTTTAATATTTCTTAATTTCATTGTTGGAAGTAGATACCCATTTGGTGGATATTATTTACAATAAAATGGAGAAAAAGTCCATCGTGACCAACTGCAAGCAACTTTAAAACATACACTACTACATAACACCAAAATTATTTAAAAAAAAAGCGGATTCTGTAACGCAATAAACTTGCAACGTATGTTAGATATTGACATGAAATCAGAGTAGAATTCAATTTGAAATAAAATACTACCTTTCATTTTTAATAACAAGTTGACAACTACTTCTGATATAAGGTATTACCGGAAGCTAAAATATTTTAGCTAAACCCTAAATCTCGCATTATTTAGTTTTCATAAACTTTATTGTGGCTCACACTTGATTGCGTATATTCTATACAAAACATGTTTGCGATGACGCAATCATCTAGCGTTCATCAATTTTACTGACGTTTGTAGTGCCAGTCACCATATCCGCACTACGATCCACTGTTTGTTAGATAAATGACGAATTCGAACTCTATATCGATTAATAAAACATTTAATTATTAAAATAACACTAGTGTTTGTATTTGAAAGCGAGATATGCACAAGATGCGTTAATTAAAACTGTTAATTCGTGTAACAAATCCCACTCTAACTGGCCAGATATCGCGCGGTAATGAAAATAATCGCACTATCCCTTGAAATAATAATAATATAGTATTCTACTATCTCTTTATTTTATATGTTACGATACAACGGCATTGCGTAACGTGAACGTCATCCTTGTGACATGATAGTACAACCCAATTTTGGCATGTTAATGCAGCTATGCGATATCCGACCGATTCCTAGCTTTATTAATTCTCTCATTTAATATTAAGGTAAATAATAACAATTAACTTAATTGATGCTACAAGAAAAGAAAAGATATACTATAGAAATACCTATTAAATCTTATCATACGGTTAAGCCACAAATTTAAATTCGAAATAATGATCTCTTTTATAAATGATAATATTCAATAAATTTTAACCGTGTTTCCATATGATAAAAAAGTACTCCAAACTGGTGGTAACTGGAAATGCCTGCAACTTCTTCCTAAACCCTCACCACACAACTGCACTAGAGCTGGACTACGTTTCGGTAGCAAAAGCTATCATCGTCAGCAGAAACACTGAACACTTGAATCAAGTTCAAGTGTAGGAGAAAGTTTGCAGCGTGTTTGCATATAAACTTATTATTCAAAGTACTCTCTCTTTCTCTCAGATAGATGAGACTGATCGCAAATGAGTTTGTTCAGATTAGAAATCGGAAAACTCCAGAGTATTTACTTCGAGGAATTTCCAGGGAGAAACGAGATTAGAACAATTACAGCACAATCTAAGTAGCAAGCTATAATTCATACAAGCCAGAAAGGCTAGACATCACCTGGACCCTGGAAAGCAACCTTTAAAGAGTGACAGGTATACTCGAGCATACGAATTGAATTGTCCTATGCAGCAAGGTTAAAAAATTAGTATGCGTGTTGATGAATAGCAATCAATCAAGTTAAGATCGGTGCCGCTGAACTCTTTAATTGAAGCCAAATATGATAGCGAAGACTGATCATGCTACATCGAGAATTGGCCACGCTCTACAACAAGCTTTAGGAAGGCGAAGAGACACAGCATTGATGAAAATTCCGGAGGATACGCACCTTCAACACCTATCGCTTCAAACTTTACAAAGAAATGGCGAAGGTTAGATTCGATGCAGAATAGCACTAAGAAAGCCAGCCGAAATTTTCTCTAAGTGAAGAAGAAGGCTCTGCTGCTACACACACCTTTCCTGAAATAAATGGATACCTTTCTGAGCAATTAAAGACCACTAAGAAACTATTAATGGTATACACGTATATAGCACCAAATTCTGAAAATATAAGGCATAAGTACTTTTCAGCTTTTAAGCACTGGCGGTAGTGTTTCTTCCAGTGTTACTTCAGAACGGGCAGACGAACATGATTGTATAAGCGGGGAGTTTTGAGCTGGCTATATTTCAGAAGTTTTAACTTTCCTCGTCATATATCCCACAAATCTATACCTTGCATCATTCTTTTTCAAAGAGGTGAAATGCTATAGATTAATTATTGAGATAGATAATTTTTTGAAGGGGCCTTTTTTTAAGTTAGGGTGGGTACTTGTGGTCCAGCACGGAGCTAGGTCCTTTTAATTCTCCTTACTTCACTGATCAGCTTGGTGTTCTTATAAAGCCCAGTATCTTGCCCAGTGGAACTTGAGAACCTTCGAGGGCCCATACTCTCCCGAATATTTCGCTGAGACTTCAGTTCCTCATGAGTAGATTCTTTAATCGTTTCTCTGTGTCATATCTTTGACAACAGTTCGCTTACTTGACTAGTTTGTAGACGATTTTTTGGGGAGTGTCCAGTTAATAGTTTCACTCTTTTTGCTACGTGTGAGTAGGTTTTCAGAGAATTTGAGTCTCCATTCCCTTTCGTTTAGTATGGAGTCGACTCATCGACCTCCATTTTTTGCACTTTTTATCTAACCAGTTCAATTCTCCTTCATATTCATTTCATTCTTCGTTCGAGTTAGGGTGGCACTTGATGTCCGTGACTTGGCTAGGTGTCATGTACATCCCATTGATTCTTATTTCACTCGAGCGGCAGTGTTTCTTAAGGCCGATTTGCAGTGGGAATTGAGACCTTCGAGGGCTCCAATAGAACCCTCAAAACATTTTGCTAAGTACCTTCATTTTCACATGTGCAGATTACATGAAAACTCGTTCTTTGTAGTTGCATCTTCTACACCACGGTTCGTATGGCGTGGTATAGACGCTTTTTAGGTGAATGTAGAATAAGTTAATGATTTACTTATTTTACTACTGTGAGGTATCCGGAACCTAGCACCCATCCCGTTCGCGCTTTTGTATGGAGTTGCCTCTTTAGCTCCTCCATTTCTTTTTATTTCTTTGATCTAAGAGTTTGGATCTCGGTCTTCGTTTCGGAGTCCTTAGTAATTCCACAACGGGCTCTGGCTTGAAGTGTCTTTTAGGGCTCCTTGGCTAGTTCGTTGCGCTTACGTTGCCTTTATATCCTCATGTCCTGGACGCCATTAGAGACACTGTGTTGTCTTGGTGTCAGTGCTTTGAGGGATTGTTTGCAGTCTCTAACTATTTTTGACTAGTTACAGTTTTTGAGACCTTTCAAGCAGCCTGGTGTCAGTCATATATTATTTGCTCTCATGCATTCCCATTGCAATCATTTCTGCGCACCTGCAAAGGGAATACGTCTGCCGAAAGACGTTCATGCTTCCCCAACTTATGGATATCCTTTGGTTAGTGCTCTTGTGCCCAGCTGATGGATCGTCGTGAACCAGTCATCAAAGCAGAAACTATACGTGCCTGCTCTCTGTTCGGTATGGAGATTCTCATCTTTCCAGTGAAAATAGCCTCGGTTGCCATACTGTAGGTGAGCATTCGTACCCTTGACAAACTAGAAAATCCATTGAGACTGCATTAGTAGAGCTGACAAATCGAATCCTAGATGCACTGACAATTAAAAAAACCATAGTGTGTGCCTTTCTAGATATATAAGCCGCTTTTGACAATACCCTACACGAGTCTGCAAAAAAAAAAGCATTAATTAACAGGGTGATAATAGGTGCCTCAGATGGAGTCACAGTGCTGTCTACCAGGTCGGTGGAGGGGAGGTGGACTAGACCATCTCTGGTTAGTCGACAAAAGATGCCCACAGGGGGGAGTTACATTCGCACTTATATCAAGCCTAATAGTAGATGCGCTCTTACGCGGGCTGATTGATTTAGGCATACTTTGTTAAGAGTGTTTTAATCATATTGTCATATGCAAGAGCTAGATTTGAGAATGCTTTCTCGTGGAAGTTTCAAAGATGACTCACTTTGCTGAAATGATGGTGTCAATCGGTGGCAGCAAAACACTAAGCAGCATTGCCTAGGAAAAGAAAATCTCATGCTCAACATGGATGCGCGAAATCATAGATTAGGCTTCCACGAATAAACTTCTCCAACCGCATTGACTAACCAACAAGGCTAAAAAGCTCTCTCATGGTGTTCAGAAACCTTGCAGGAAGAATTGAGGATGCTTGCTGGTTTAATGTATACAGTGATATGAGACCAATCATTACTTAGGATCAATAGTTTGAGCAAAAATTACATAATAATTATTTCATCATTAAATATGTCACTTCTCAATTAATTTTCAATTGTCTCTTATAGTTAACTTACCTAAGAGATGTTCTTCATACATGAAACTAGTCGCAAACTAAAGCATATCACACGTAGTAAAAATGAATAACAAATCAGGTGTTGTTTTTCATTTTTTAATTTTTAAAATTTTTGGCGTTCAGACATTTATGGTATATTTTAAAATGCTGTTAATTTAATAAGTTTTTTAACGTATTTGAATCTCTTTCATATTTTTTATATGTTTCATTATAAGTAAAGAGATACGCTGTTTCTCATCATTCCTATTAATTTAGAATTCACCTCCTTTTTGTGTTCTCTAGTATAGCCTGAAGGTAAAGATTCCGGGCAAAAAGTTGCTTATTACGTATACTTACATTAGTTAACCGACCGTTGTCTTCTGCCATAAATACCGACTGCCCTCACCGCTCGGTCTTTAAGAGGTAAATTAACGGAGAATGAATACGCTTTTCACTTAATAGACCGCTTCCAGAGATGTCTTGAATAAACTCATCGTAACATTCGCGAAACTAATTTGGAG